>JAPYYQ010000063.1:0-148614 GCA_030522585.1 Anagyrus pseudococci
AATTTGTAACATTGGAAGTATATCCGAGCAATGCTATTTGGATATAGCAATTTTTACAATAGTAGGTTGTAATTTTTACTAGAAATTTTTCTCAGTGTGGCACGAAAATTGGTATATAAAGTGTACAGTCGCAAAAAAAGAAAGAAAAAAAGAAGCTAAAACGACAAATATCAAGAAATATTCACCGAGCTTTTCGTGCTCTGTTTCCGAGCCAAGCTATATAAACGAGGAATTAAAATATGAGGGAGCCCTGTTAATTGGCGCGTGCCGATCTGGCTCCATAGTCCCCAGTGTTGTTTCAACCGTCCCCGACTCGCCGGCCTCCTCCTGTTTTCTCGTCACCCTTGCATCGAAGCGCAAATGGCCTTCCGATTAGAAAGTAGAGAGAAAGGGATAGAGAGAGATAGCGAGAGGCCCGAATTACTACTCAGCAATGAGCCAAGGCTCCCCGACGCACTCGCGCCCTGTTTGACTTCTTTCCGCTGAGCAAACATCGCAGCCTAAGCTCTCTCTCTTTCTCTCTGTCTAGTTTGCTCTTTGCTTGCGCAAATTGCGAGCTTATGTATACTTTATACGTGGAGCTTTTTCAATCGACTCTACTGCCGCAGTCCTAACTCACTTGCCCTCTCTCTTACTCTGTCTCGATGTAAATATTTGAGGTAAGACTAGCGATTGCTATTTAATTGCCGAGTTTCGGTTTTATGACGGATTGAAATGGTAATTTAATCGATCGGTCGATATTCATTTCTATTCCTTATTCATATACCAATGATTGCGACTTTCATTATTAATCACGCGCGTAATCAACGCGTTTCGTAAAAATCGTATGATGAAAAATAGCTTCGTCGTCTGCATACTTTCACACGTATGCGTCTAGCACAGGACATTTCCCTCCCACTCCTCTCTCTCTCGCTGCATACACGTCGAGCGCAATGTATGCACCCTTCCGGTGATATCGCAACTGCTCTCTTTCTCTCTTGGCGCTAGTATACTCTCGCCAGGCACTACACATACGAGACGCGCACTTAACAGCTCAGGGTCTTTGAGGTCGACCGCACCTGCTTTAACCCCCCTCGTTCGCCACGAGCCATATCAGATTTCACTTTTCAGCCGCGAGAGAGAGAGAGATATACGAGGCGAAGGACAAAGCCAGCGGAGGAAAAGAGAGAAACTCAATTATCGCGCGTCAAGTCCTGCCGCTATACGTACCTCCCCTTCCGTTATATACACGCGTGAAGAAGATGGCACGAGATCGAGAGGAGGACCTATTACAATGGGGCGGCTCTGGCTTGGCCTTTTCCACTTGTCGCGTCTCCTCTTGTATGTGTAACGCTGGTAAATGAGTTGCTTTTTTTCACTTTTTTCAAATTTTTTTCTTTTTTATTTTGATTATTCGGATCAAGACGAAAAGATTGATTTCGAGGACGAGTATTCAACTGAAATTACGAAATTATTCAATGTGAGTGGGTGGGTGAAGTGCAGATATACACGTATACGAGAATATAAGATGACCATTGTGAGGTACAGCGTGGATAAACACGTGCTTGTTTGTACAACCAAGTTTGAAAGAGATGCCAAGAGAATGGTAAAGCGAAGTTGGGAAGGAGGGAGTACATAGCGTGTCCAAGGGAAGCTTGATCTTCCTCTTTCGATTCTGTTGCGGCTGCTTTATTACGATTATCTTCGCAGCTCAATAGCGCGATTTGCTTCGCTCTTTTGTCTTTGGCATTGTTAAACATCCTACACCGTTAGATTCATATTCATGCCCAGTGTTACCGCTGTTGGTCCAAGGTTTCGATTTTCGGTTTAAGCATAAGGATGTATAAGATAATAAAGCGAGTAGTAATTAATTATTGAAAAAAATATTTTATTTTGTTTCGATCGGATCCAATAAACAGTAAAGTTACTATCATACTTTGAGTGATACAGTCAAGGGAAGAAGGGATTGTCTTGCCCGAGATCGTTGCATCTTGCGTCATTCCGGTAACGTGGTTAATAGAATACACTTAACGAGCCTTTTCTGTCTGCATCCTGTCGTTTGCCTGTATCCGCTCCCTACCCTCTTTCCCATTAACTCGTTTGTCCATTTATTTTCTTTCTTTCTTCCTTTTTTATTATCGAGACGCGTGTAAAAATGTACATTTCAACGATCCAAATGCAACTCGACAAAAAAAGCAATTTTTTAAAATGTTTTTTTTTTTCAACGCATATTTAAAAAATCAAATTACACCAGTATATCCCATTTGAACTCTCATTACTTTCTCAGTTTACATATCAAACAATCGCTCTCGCGTCTTCCTTTCAGCGCAGCTTTCCGTAACTAAACTGTATTCCACCTCTTGCGCTCTTATATACCTACAACCTCGTGCACAGCTAAAGCTCTGTCTTTTTTCCTCTCTCTCTCTCTTCTATTCCCTTTGTTACTTTCTCCCATTGCCCTTTGTTATTATCCTTTCTCTCGCAGTCGTCGTTTCTCAGCCTTTGTTTCACGCCCCCGCTCTTGTGCTTCTTTAATTGGCCGACTACAAGCTTGCACACACCCCCTTCATCCTCTCTATAACCCACGCAAGAATAAACTTATATTTTTTCAAATTCCATTCAGCTCACGTTCGTTTAACTTACGCAATTAATAGGACGATAACCGAAAAAAAAAGGAAATAACTTTGTGCACGATCAATATATCCAACTGAGCTATAAACTGTAAACCTACAAAAATGATAATGTCACTAGGCATAAAACACATGAGCCGCTCTCGAGAAAAGATATATAATACATCTCAACACCGGTGTATCCCTGCAGAGTCCGAGAGGGGAGCATTCCTTATCTATTCTTTTTAAATCTGCCGACCCTCGAGCAATCTGTCTTCTCCGTAGGCGCGACCCCATAGAAAAATAACGCTGTGTGCACAGTGCTCTCTCTCTCTCTCTCGCTTCCATCCTTATACCCAACTCTCCCCTCGATTCTTACACACACTATACCTGCCTTTTCTCTCTCTCTCTTCCGAATTTGCGCCTCCGGACGAATAAAGATTGAGAATTTAATGCTGTTTGCACGAGAGCTCCTCCTTCACGGCTTCCCTCGCGCTTTATGTATACCTCACAATTTTTGTATATATACACCATACAGCTTCGGATGGATGTATAGACGAGGAAATTACGTGATGTTCGCGCGCTTTTTATTTTTCTCCCCCGTTTTTTTTATTATCTGTTTGTCTGTATACACTTGGCCTAAAACGCTGTGGCTCAGAGGGGGTTAGAGGTTGCTGGATTATTTATTACGCAAATCGCTGCTCGACGACGAGGCGAATTGATGTTTTTTATCGCGCGTTCGAAATATTGATATCGAGAGCTTGCTTCGGGGCTACACGGCTGAGCGGAGTTTTGATTCGTTGTCGAGAATGTCGAGAGCGATTTATTGTGTTTTGGAAACAAATTTTTTTCTCTCTTCTTTTGCTTTTTTTATGGAGAGATGACGTCAGAGCGTTTGGCTTTTCTAATCAAACTGAAGGGAGAGAGAGATTTGTGTACCGCGGCAAAGATCATAAAACGCGTTTTGTGTACAAGTTTTTGTTGGGAAGTTTAATTACATTTTTATGATGTCACACGAGATTTAATTTTCAACAGCCAAACATGAAGGATTTGAATGTTACCATTTTACAGACCTACATAATCCAGCTATCAATTATTATTAAATTATCGGGGCTCCTTGAAAATTAAGTTCCTAATAATTTTACAGTAGTTAATTAAAAGAAAACAATCTTTATCGAATTTTTAAACGTTTAATATTTAAAAAAATACACGTATAAATTAGTTTCGTAATGAAAGCTAAACTTTTTTTGAGCTATTACTATATGTCCAGTAGTACTTCATACGCTTTCAGCAAAATGAGCTTTGCTTTTACGTCTGACCTTATTAAGCTTTTCGGCATTCCCACTTAACAGCTATTTCCACTTACGACGATTATCATGGCCAATCTTCCCGAGATAAGAGCTCCGTTTTTTTTCATGCACTTGTTAATGGATTAAAATTTTCTCGGTTACAAATTGTATAAAATGGATATTCAAGAATCATCTGCTCTGTGCAAAATGTGGTTAACAAGTAAAACAAAAAGTCAAACATATATGAAATAGCCATCGAATAATTGAATTATTGCTATTCTCTTGAAAAAGACACTATTTCTTGGCAATCATCTCGTAATTTTCGCTTAGATAAATAAAATAAGAAAAAAAAAGAAATGATGATCGTTACAAAGTCTTTGCAAGCTTAACAAGCGAAAGGCAAATAAAGCTCAAGTGAGCGCGACTAACGCACCGCAATGAGCGAGAGAACGATAATCCAGAGTCTTTGAGAATAGTAGCCGTCGAAAAAGACAGCGCGGCATAGACCGCCGAGAGAGAGAGAGCTATCAATCCTTAAGGTCGCGCAGCAGAGCGCGAACGAGAAGTGACCGGGGGGTTAATTCGTCGTCGTCGCTTCAACGCCGGGGCCTCTGCCCTCCTTCCCCGCGCGTGCCCGTACACACGCGAGCGCGTCTCCCCCCCCCCCTCACCTCTTACCAGCTGGTCCCGAGTACCGGAGCCCGAGCTTTTGCCATTGTCGTGTTATGCTCGCGGTGAACAAAACATCCAGCAAGCTGAGAGAGAATGAGGCACGCTACGAGAGCGCACAGAGAAACCAGAAAGAGTGAGAGAGAGAGAGAAAGAGAGAGAGAGACGGTACAAGAGTGGGCGAAGCGATAAAAAACGCCGGAGAGCGGGAGCACGCGGATAGAGAGAGAGAGAGAGGCTGGTGGGGGAGGCGCGGCGGCAACAGTAGGCGACAGGAATAACAATGGCGTGGCTACAAAGGCGAGCTCCCCCTCTCTCTCCCACCCCCTCCGCCACCTCCTCCTCCTCCACCACCTCCTTCTCTACTATACCCATCTCGTCCTCACCGGTTGCGAGCTCTGTACGCCCGGAGAGTGGCCGAGCGCCCGACGGGGCGACAATGGGGGGGCCTACACTCGGGCTAACAATGCCCCGGCAAAATGGAGAGCCCAAGCATCTGGGCTCTACTCTCTACTCTATATATCTATCTATATACACTTCTATATACTTCCACTACCACTGCTGTACTGCTTATACTGCCACTGCTGTTGCAGCCCCTGCTGCGGCTGCGATGAACGATCGAGCTTTATATACAGTGCCAAGGGGGGACCAGGGGGAGGGGGATTGGCAAAAAGCGGCAGGTGTGGTTTTTCTGGGGTTTTATTATATAATTATGAATATAAACGGTCGAGCTTGCGATAATGACTCGATGAACGATTGCGTTACGCGAAGTGATATGGCTTTGAAATATTGTACATGTATCGAGGATTTTTTAATACAGAGGCAGTTACAATGTTAATTAGAAATCTGTATACGTATAGATAGCCAGAGAGAGGGAAAGAGAAAAAAAACTACGTCTAAAAATCGAAGAAAACAGTCGAGTGGAAAGGTCGACAGCTTAAAAAGCTCAATGTCACTATCACAAGGATCCATCGGGCGAAAGCATTCTCGAGCAATTACAGCCCTCGACGAGCATAAAAAAGATAGATATAGACAGATAGAGACTGAGAGAAAGAAAGAGAGAATGAGAGAGAAGGAAAAAAAGATAGAGCGGAAAGGCCGCAGAGTAGCCGGCTCTCTTGGCAACAGAGTACAAAGCCCGCGTTCCCGCGAACTCCCTTTATCCCTCCGCGTCCACCGAGCAACTAACAACCCGATTCGACGATGCTCGGATTTGCGTATATAAACTCGCGCGACGAATCAAGCTCCGCAAATGATTCTTACTGTCTGCCCTATCCTTATATCTCCCACTTTAATTAAAACAAAAAAGCTTGATTGAATTTCTCACGTGTATGAAATTTACAAATGTAGAACGATAAGCACGAATGGGCGGCCCCGAAGCGAACTGCCACTGGAAGTGGAAAACTCGCTTTAGCCACACCGGCCATCTTTTTTTTCCTAGAGCTATAAAAAAAAAAGAAAAAGAAACAGGTTCGTTCGACCTTCGATTTCCAGTTAAGCAAAAGCTTACATTATCAGGCGCGCTCTCTCTGTTGACTTATATCAAACGTAAGACACGGGCTATTACGTTTACGCGAGATTGACGTGCTTTGACGCGCGTGTTTGCCTCGTTTCTCAATGTCCCTCTGGGGTACACCACCAAAGCGTATTATTACACACGATTTCATATGTCGAACTGCGTAGCTTGGCTTGTATGCAGATTAAGTAACGCTCGGAGCACGTAAAGTCACGCGCTGGCTATTGGTATAACGCTTGTATATAAAATGAGGAAGAAAAAAAAACGGCGATATTTGTCTCAGCGGCAACGACGCTATTGCGTGGTAACGCAGTTCGCGCGTGGGATTTTCATAAAACGCATACAATTTTTTTTTCTAAAAGGCACATTTCACTCGAAAGAATATCTTTTTTTTTCTTTCGCTCCACCCCAAAAAAATTCAATTGGCGCGCGGTCGTGTATTCCGAGCTAAACGGTATAGAGCCGGCTTGCACGTGGAAACACATTTGGTAGAGAGAGAAACGCTCAAAGGGCCTGGAAAAGCCATAAAACCGAAAAGCGAGGCTTTTTCGCTCAAAAATTTGGAAAACCCTTTGCACGTACTGGTGGATCGACCGCATCGGCAGCAGCTGCGCGACTCGAGGCCGCGAAAATACGGAATTTCGGGCGCATCGATCGTCAAGCCTCTTTCTCTCTCTCTCTCTCTCTCTCTCTCTCTCTCTCTCTCTCGCCATACGTATATATATACATACACGCGGCAAGTTTAGTCCAAGCGCAGGTAGAATACAGAGGGAGGGTCGGGAGGGAGAGAGAGAGAGAGAGGGAAGCGGAGGGTGGTCGAGGAAAGAGAATCAATTTCCAGCTTCGTGGCACACACACACACAGACCGGCTGCCTGTGCTAGCGGCCATTTTGCCTTACTCCCTCATCGCCACTCTGCCTCTACCCTCTCTTTCCGTGTATATACAGGTATACACATCGATCGGGGTACAGAGCAACGGCACAGAGCGAGCATCCCCCGCGAGCGGAGCGATAGAGCAAGTATTCCCTCTCCTCGTCTCTGCTCCGGTAGCGTAGGCCGTTGATTGCAATCAGGGGCCCTCTCTCTTCGAGCACTCCGAGGACTTCCGGTGTGCTGCTGCTGCAAGCTGGCGAATCGATCCGCTCGCGCGCACCACGAGTAAGAGAGAGAGAGAGGGCCTACTATACATCTGTGCCCTGTCGCGCGGCAGAGCGAGAGAAAGAGAAAGACGTAAAGAGGAAGGGAGGGAGAGAGAGAGAGCGCGTGCCGGGGCTTATCGACTTCCGTCCTCCTCCTCCTCCTCCTCCACCCCTTCTTTCTGGACCCGAAGAATGCCACTCCAGGGCGCAGAGGGAGAGCGAGCGCGCGCTTTGTCCCTCCCTCTCTCTATCGCGCGCGCTGCCACCTCGCCACGCGCACGCGCTTTTTCCCTGGCTCCCTCCCTCTCTCGCCCCTCTCTGCAATCTTTCTGCACACTTTAGCTTTATCTCTGTCCCGAGAGTGCGCTTCGTTATCAGCCGGCTCTGTATACGTCTGCCGAGCCTAACACACGTATAGGTACCCGAAATTTGGCAATAGTCAGGGTCGACGTGGTTTTCTATATATACACACAGACACACCGAAAACCCAGGGTGCTCCCACCCCCCTTCGTTAGGGATCCATTGTCCGGGAGCAATTGCTCGTGGGCCCATACATAGTTCTCGATGGAAAAATTCGTGCGTGCGATGCTCTCGCGATGAATTTATATATGTGCTTGTCTGTCTATATGCGTGCACGGGGGGTATACGTGTGTATAGAGGAAAGGGTTGCTTTCGAGTGCATAACCCGGCGATTCCCCTTGGCGCGATTTTTTCTACGCGATGACGTACTAGTTTTCGAGTGCCTAGTCCAGCGGGAACCGACGTTGCGACTTTTTATCGCCATATTTATATATATACGTATACGTATACGCGCCTGGGCGTTTTTAAAAGGGTATACAGCACCGCTTTTCACGGCTTTTGTCGAGCGCACGCGACGCGTGGATTAATATCGGTATATAGATGGTTTTTAACGGTTCAGCCGATCGGCACAATTCTTTTCCGCCCTTTCTACTTTTTTATTTTATTTTTTATTTTTCCAAGTCGAGGATATTCGGTCTCGATAAAAAAAAAACACTGTCGCGGCTTTCGCGTATATAACGTATTTACCTGACGACAACAGATCAATGTATTCTTTTGATAAAGCTCAATAAAATAAAAATTTAAAAGCACCCGAATAAAACGTACGTAGATATACAAAAATAGCGCCTGATCCATTTTACCAAAGCGTATTACGCGCAAGGCGCACAAGCCGATATCGTATACACACCCAACGCGTGTACACACAGATCTGTCCGCGCGCGCAGGATGCGAGCAATGATCGGCCCCGGCAAATTGTTCATTGTCCGCATCATTCGCGTGCCGGACTCTCCCTTCTTTTCGCTCCTCGTCCACGTCCCCCCGCGAAAGCCTTGATTCTTGAATCTTCGCAGTAGCTTGTCGAAAGAAGTTTCACGACGTACGTATCAATAGGGCCCCCTGGGGTCTTAGTAGGCCCGACGTCGTTCACACAATGGCTTTCTCAGCTGGACAGTCGCGCGTATTGTCTCCGACCTATACCCCCTCCCCTACCCCCGTTATTGTTTGGCAAATTGAGCTCGAGGCGTTTTTCGCATCAACCGAGCAGTCTTCTTCTTCATTGCGACCACAACTGTAGGGAGTTGTTACCAATTGTTGGATATAACCACACCAATGACCGAATAGTCCCCCCTATCCTGACATACGTTGTATTTGAATTCAAGGTATACAAACCTGCGTGGGCGTCAGGTGTATGAGGGAGGCGAGGTGCTCGCGCTCCGGGGCGCTCAGGTACTTCTGCTGCTTGAACCTCCTCTCGAGCTCGTAGACCTGGGTCTGGGTGAAGAGCACGCGGCGCTTGCGCCGCTGCGACAGCGGGAACTGCATAGCGCTCACGCTCATGCTCACCCCGACGCCGACGCCCATGCCCATGCCCGAGGACTTGGCCATCTCGCCCATCGACTGGCCAACCCCGCAGCCTGCCATGTTCGTACCGGCCCCCGTCGTCGCTCCCATTAGCCGTGATACTGCGAACAAACGATCTTTTTAAAGTTTCATCTCTTGATTGGTATGCTGTTTAAAGTTGCAATAAGATAATCAAAACTCAAGATTGTATATTCTCATCTTATAAGGGTGTAGTAAAAAATAGTCGACTTGGAAAAAAAAACACACACGCACACGCGAAGGCAGAGAAAGAAATCACAAGCTCTTAATTTCCAGTCTTTAACCCAAACAGGAAGTTGCCCATTACAAGTTCTCAAAGCTCCAACAACCGATCATTCTCATCCCTCAAGAATCACTTCCTAGAAGCGAAAAGAGGAACGAGTCCTTATTAGTACGATTTACCTCAAGTCTAAGGTAGAGAAAAAAAGGGAAAAGAGAGAGAAGCCAACAAAAGGAGTAGGGAAACAAAACGCTAACGAAAGAGAGCCTCGGAGGGGGGAAGTGAGTCGTTTAAACGGAGGCGTCGCGTCGAGACAGAGCCCGCGCAATCCGTACGTATGCGAGCATAGCCATTGAAGGCGCCATACCCTTATTATGACAGGGCACACACGGAGTGAGATAGAGCAACTAAACGAGGGAAGAAAAAAAAAAGGAGGAGTATATGTGTGTGTGTGTATGCGTGCGATCGGCCGGCCAACGAGCGAAGACAGGATAATTAAGGCGGAGCGTCAGATTGATCCGTATAAAGTTAGACACGCGCGTATGCCTATAGACGCGCGCGACCCTCGTCAGAGAGAACCTAACGTTTACGTCCAGGGAAAAGCCAAGTCATCCACTCGTCTTGGACTTTCTCTCTCTCGGTACGGGAGGTCTTAGGCCGTTTAACAAACTCGACCGTCTGGATTTTCTAAAGTCAACCATGGGAATAATCGCTGGTTTTCATTGAAACGCTCGCGTACCGTGTGGAGAAGCACAATGCGCTGGGTTGGAAAGTTTGGTTTTTTCGAATCTGATGCGCGCGCCATTGTTATGGTATATTGTTGAGTTACGATGACCATTGAATATTACACGCTCGTTTAGCTGTTTACAAAACTTTTCTCTTCTTCGTAACCAACATGCTATCAGTACCATATACGCCAAAGTCATATGAGCGTTAACGGCAATCTGCACGCCCAATAACCATTGGATCAGTGCAATAACGATGATCAGTGAGAAATCAAACGAATCCCAGAGCTTCTTAATACAGACCGTTTACGCGCAGTTCAACGCCGCACACGACTGGCCATCAAGCCGATCTTGAAAACTCATTCATCCCTGGAGTTCCGATTATATTACACCTCATCGAAATTAAGGATTCAAACCCGTGGGTGTGCAACTCTCCGAAAGCGAGACACACGCACGCGAGACTCATCCCACGGAGGCCCTCCAAAATAAGAAGAAGCAGAAGTAGAAGATGGAGAGGAGAAGGAGGTATATGGTAAAACAAGAAGGGAGCAGCGTATACACGAGGCCCGAGAGAAAGAAAAAAAGAAGGAAGGCGAGCGATCATGAATGGCAGCTCTTTATTTTTTCGAAATTTCCGCAGCCTCATGGTCGTCTACGCCAGCCGTATATACAGCCATTGTGCACCAATCTCTCCTCTGTAGATAGAGTGACAGGGCTGAGAATCCGAGCTAGCTGTACGTCTCGTCGAAGGTGGGCGAAGCCAGCGAGAGAGAGAGAGAGAGAGAACGTAGCCAATAACGAAGCACGGGAACTCGTTAGCCGCGCCTCACCATCGGTTTTATAACGCCGAGTGCCCGGAAGGCCACCCTGCAGCCCGCGAGCCTCCAGATGACCGACGCGTCTTCTCGGAAAGACACTCTCGTCCGCGCGTATCCCTAGCGCGACCAGAGTATACTCGTTTCCCTTCCTTCTCGCGCTGACTCTAGGATTCCAGGAGGCCTGAAGACCGCGACCACCCCCGTTGGCTCTCGATGGATATATTTTATACTATTCCTATTTTTGTGTATGGGGTACTCCTCGAGAAAAGCATTGATGCTTGGCGACAACGTTTGAAAGATTTCAATTGATAAAGAAAAACTGGAAACTGCGAAAAGACCGCGTCTCCCGTGCAACGGCCAACTGTTATACGTATCCGAAAGCTGCGGCTGCCGTCGGCTCCTTTGCCCGAATCGCGCGTTTGTATACACACGTCGGACGGACGTTCGTCTTGGACACACAGAACGACGAAGAAGAAGCTCGAAACTGCGGGATGACAGGGGAACGCTCGAAAGTGCCCGGGCGCTCTCTGCTGCTGGTATATATTTGTTCAACTAAAATCTACGGGCCTTCTCTCTCTCTGACCCCTGCTACTCTATACAGCAAGTGTTCCGCTGCCGAGCTTCCGATCGATATACACACCGGCGGACGCGTGAAAAACCTGGATTTTTCCAAGAGAGGGACTAGAGATGTGGACTTTTATGGATATGGAACTACGAGTTTTCGGGGGGAGCTTTGCGGGTGTTGGCCGATGGGCAAAATAATCTGGACTACGGATGATGGATTTTGAAATTCGATGCCTGACGATTTCGAGATTATAATTGGCTTGTACGACACCCTGTGTTTAAACACACGTTCTATAAAGGACGAGCGTTCATCGCGTTCGATCAATTTTTCTATTCTTTGTCTAATTGACTCCAATGACCTTCGGCAACTAATATCCATCAATTTCGACGATAGGTATGTGTGTGTGTGTATATTAAGTGTCCATCTCCGTCAGGGCAATTATTCGGTCGCGTCGCGAGCTGTAAGGGACACATCGCGTTGCGTTGACTTTGAAACGAGAGAAGCAGAGAGCGAGAAAACTAGCGCGAGACACGCACGGGACGTGATCCACTGGCTATCGATGAGATTACGATGAGGGGAAGAGAGTATAGGGGTGTACGGAAGCTGCCGACGGAAGACGACTCGTATACCTCACTGTGTATAAGCTTGTTTATCGCGCAATTTTTCTACCGACGGCTTGGTTTTGTCTTTCGTGTCCACCCCTATTTTCTCGTTTTATCGGTTTTAGTATGGAAGCACAAGTTTTTGATTATTCTTACAAAGCCAAATGATTATAAGGAACAGAAAAAAAATCAACGGTGCTGGAATATCCGCGAGGGACGGTAACGCAAGCTACTAGCAGGGACCGCCGGCAGCCAGTCGACGCGTATATATCCGTGACAACAGTGGCATGAGACAAAGAGGCTTCGACGAGTGAGAGAGAGAATGATTGTTTGAACGCTAAATATCTTACTCTCTGGCGCGCGCGACGGCAAACTTTGAGACGGAGAGGCACATATTCGTCATCCGCGAATTCTACGCATAGCAACGCCGTGAGACACACGCTCGTTTAGCTTAAAGCCTCTGTAATATTATTTTCTGATATTTGGGTTTCAATCATGGGAATCATTGCTTAAATCCTGAGAGCAAGAGATTGGTGGAAATGGGCTGAGCGACTTTTTTCTCTTTTGTTTACCGAGAATTGTTTAAATTTAATTTTATTTAAGCGAATTTGTTTGACAAGTTTCTCGAGATGCTTCGGGAAAGGGACCGCAAAATTTCGGGTCTTGAAGATGCAATAGGACACGCGAAATTCCGAAATCCCGTGAGGTCGGTTGGTTCCTTTGAAGGCTTCTCGCGTGAGAATGTGACACCAAAGTTTTTCACCCAAAGTCGAGCATCGAGTATCACAAAAAAATAAAATTTAAAAAAAAAAATAAAATTAAGTTTTCTTCGAAAATTCACAACTCATCTACAAAAAAAAACGAAAAGAAAGAATACTTGATCAAATTTCACTAGCCGCTCGCGGAAACCCCCATAGAGGGTTACATTTACGTCTAAAATAATTTTCCAATCAAACGCCCAATACAATTGCATAAACAACAACTCACTGGCATATCTGGGATCGTTGGTGGTCGGCGGTGCGGGCGTGTGATACCAGGGATGGTGATGCGACGAGACGGCGTGGGAGCGCATGGGATCAGCAGCTCCACCGCCCCCGCCGACAGCCGGCCCGGCGTGGTGATACGGCGAGAGTTCGGCCGCGCAGTACTGATACTGGGGGGCGAGCTGCATGGCGTAGGGGTTGCCCATGGCGCCGATCGAGGTGGGCCCGCCAACGGGATTGCCGCCGGGGCCGACGAGGTTGTTCGAGCCGGTGATCGGGCCGGGCGTGCTGACGCCGGGCGTCGATCCGCCGTGCAGGGGCGGACTGCCGCTGGAGGCGCTGGAGCTGCCGGTGTTGCCGCCCCCGCTGGCCCCGCCGACGCCCCGGCCGCAGGCGTTGGCGTACGGCGAGCCCTGGCTGTGGGCCCCGACCGCCGCGGCGGCCATCTCGAGCTTGCGGTAGGACTCCTCGATCGGCGAGAGTATGTCCGTCACGCTGAACGGGGTCGTGTGCGCCCCGCCGACGCCCCCCTGCACGTGCCCCGAGTGCTGGTGCTTCGGCGAGAGGCTTATCGCGAGGTCCACGCCGTTCAGCTCCGGCAGCAGGCCAGCTTGTTCCAATTCCGTTTGCTGCTGTTGCTGCTGCTGTTGTTGCTGTTGCTGCTGCTGTTGCTGGTGCTGATGGTAATTGGCATTGCTCGCGCTGGTCTGGCTGTTAGTGTTGCCCCCGCCGGATTGGCTGCCTCCGCCGCCGCTCATCTCGGCGAACGCCTCGACGCTCCTGCCGTCGAAGTAGCGCAGATACGAACCGCAAAGAATTTTGGCGACTCTTCCTTTACAGTCTATGCGGCATATTACACTCCCCCTCGAGCCCCTTGGCCGCCGGCCCCTTGCCGGCTCACTCGCACTACCTCCTCCTCCGCTGCCTCCTCGAGCTCTTGACGAACTCGGGCTTGCTACGCAGAGGATTCGCGCACTTGCAATAACCCTCTACCTGTGCATCCGACGTGTAGAACGAAAAAACAAACTGCCTCGACGTGTCCCGATTATTATTATTGATTTATCAACAGCCAAACCTCGAGGGCTCTCACGCGGTCATAGCGCGATCGCGGCTGATCCGTGGCGGCACTCACTACTTAAGCTCCCTCGGCGAAGGACGTATCAGGCGGGGAGAGGGCAGGAGGCTCTTCTTCGGTTCCGCACCCACACTATCGGCACGCGCGCACTTGTGGTCTTTACTATTGTCATCGGTGCACTAGGTAGAAATCAAAGTCGCGGAGGATGAGGCCGCCCCCCAGGGGCCTGGGTGTATCGCGGTAAAGGCACTCGGTGATTAAACGAACGTCCGGCACTGCGGGTAATGGGGAGGGCTCTCTTTCGAGGCTGGATGCTCCGTTAAGCACTTGCCGGCGCGCAGTCTCGTCGTTCGCGCACTACTACTTCACGAGCACACTGTTACAAGCACCTTATCCTCCTGCTCATCCGACTTGGCCGTCCTCTGGTTTCGGAGCAAAGCGGAGCAGGCTAAGATTCGCCAGAGGCTGGACACAGGGGGGCTTCGGCCGGTGTTTCGGCCGGCTGGCCTCGGGCCGCTGGCTCCGGGCTCGCGGTCCGCAGCCCCGCAGCAGCAGGCAGAGGAGGCTGCTCTCTCTGCCGGGCGGCCTGGCTGGCCTCCTTCGGCTGCAGCGGCGGCAGCAGCGGCACACACAGCCTGGTCTCTCTTTTTCCTCTCTTGCTCCGTGTGTGCTTGGCTGGCTGGCTGGCTGCCTGCCTGTATGGATGAATGAATGGAGAGTACTGTTGGGGCTCTCCTGGAGAGGCCCTCTCACGGCCGCTTAGACCCACTCGACGAGAGAGACAGCGAGAGAGCGCCCGAGCCTCGAGCTGCCGCCGTCGCCGCTCCTCCTCCTCCTGCTGATGCTGAGCGGGCTGGGCTACCCCCCTCTGCCCACCAGCAGCCCCCCAACACACTGCCACCAGCGCCACTCCCCTATCCCTCTCTTTCTCTTTCTCACTCGCGCTCGCGCGCTCCGTTTCCCGACCCAACGCAGCTTCCCTCTTTCGCGAATCAGCAGCAGCACCACCACCACTACCACCGCACTGCTTATTGCTGCTGCCGGCACGACTGACGCCGCTATTCAACCCCCTTTGCCCTGTAGCCTGCTGCTGCTACTATCACCACTGCTGGTTGTACGTTAGTATACCCTGCTACACAGATTTCGCGAATATGCGTATATGTGTGTACCCACGCACACGGAGTAGCTCGGAGGAAACGGAAGCTGCGGGGACGATGCGAGAGAAGGTTGATATTTAAGAGTGTGCGTGTGCGTGTAGGAGTGTATACGAGGGATCGCGAGAGAGAGAGAGAGGAGCCTGGAGAGTCGCGGCGCTCGCCTGGAGTGGAGTACCCACTATACGGGAGAGAGAAGTGCCTGCTACCAAGAGTCGCTGGAGAGACGAGATGCGTCCCCCTTCGCCGCCGAGTCGCCTTCCGTTCTCTCTCTCTCTCTTTCTCTCGCTTGCTCGCGCGCGCATTCGCTCCCTCTCCTCGGTATAACGAAAGGGGGCCGTCATCTCGTGCGACAAGGTGCGGGGTGGGGAAAGAAGAGGTGCGCTGGAGCCGGCTCTCGGCGGAGGCTGTCCTTGTTCGACTAGCGGCAGGGGAAGGGAGCGCGAGTTCGCCTCCCCGAGGCCCCCCCATTGGCCCGCTCGAGCGACCGAGAGAGTCCGACTCGCCTAGGGGATTGGCTCGAGGATCCCCGTTAGGCTGCCCGTCGCTTTCGAGGCCTCGAGGGCGGTGCTCCGGCTCGGCCAATCAAACGCCGATTCTATCGAGCCTCTCGCGCCATGGCTACCCGACCGAGCGAGAGAGAGAGAGAGACTAGAAGGGGAGAGCTCTCTCTCTCCCCCGCGAGGTGAAAGCCGTATACGGGGTGAAGAGCTGGGGAAGGGTAAGAAAAAGAGGGATAGAGCCAGCTTCTCTCCACCGGTCGTACGCGCTCGGATGTCCGCGCCGCGTCTATATGCGGCTGAAAAAAAGAGAGCCGCCGTCGCTCTCTGGCGCGCCGGACGTATCCATCGACCGTGCGCACCGGTGGCAGCAGCATCCAGCTCTCGTCCGGCATGCAGCCTGAGAGTCGGATGCGCACTGGCCGCTCGCCGAAGGAATGCAGCTGCGGACCGCGCCAATTTCTTCGGCTAACCCTCCGCCTCTACTACCTCTCGCCCGCCAGCCCCCCCTCCCTCTGTTTCCCCCCCCCTCTTCCCCACCCCCCCCCACCCCCGTGTGACTTGTGGCCTGCCCCCCCCCCCCCCCCCCCGTATGTAGAGGCTACTCTGGCCGACAGGGCACAAAGGAAACTACTACTGGTGCATGTATGCTTGGCATGCAACTTGCAACCACCACCACCAGCAGCACCCCCCGTTGCTGCGAAGCTAAAGAGCGCGAGAGACTTGGGAGGAGCTGCGTTTAGGAATTTCAGGCACTACAAGCGCGATAGTTAAATTTGAGAGAGAAGGGCTGTCAGGGGCTGTAAAGGGCCTTGTTGAGGTGTGTACGGGGTGAGAATGACCTTTTTTTTGTACATGTGTGTGATATTGGAATATGTTCTGAAGAGGAGCTTGGAAAGGATTTGTTAAGAATGTTAATTACATCTACAGGAGTTGTGTTCAGATTTTGTAAAATTTTGCGGCATTAATATGCCGCAAAATTATGGGGAAACTAATTCATTGTTTCACTCTGTACTTTGATGACGCAAAGGTGATGGGGTAAACGTATTTCCAGAATTTTCTTTTTTCCTGACCATTACTTACAAAAACTCAATGAAAAAAGAAAGAATTAAGTGAAAAAAATATTATTCTTGATCGGTTAGTTCGACGCGAATGGCAAAAACTTTGGTGCACCAAAATTCAGGTATGCAAGTTTTCGTGTCCTGAAAACAAAGCTTTACTAGCATATTGTATATGCTTAAAAAAGTTTGCCTGTTGTTGGAAATTGTTTATAAACCATAATAATTTTGTTGCTCGAAATATTTTGCGTTATATATTACTTTGTCAAAAATGAACCTTCAATACACTACACAAAATATGTTTACTTGCTGAAACTCTACATAATACAAAATAAGTGAAACATTTCGTCGTTATCAAATTGTGCTTTTTCTTAATAATACATTTTCATATCAAGGAGAATTGCTTAAAGATTTATTTCTATTACAAATTATTATAAAATAGTGCTTTACGCTTATTTTTATTTAATTTTTTGTTGGCCGCGAGCGTTTATCGAAATTTTTATGCAAATAGAGTAGATTTAAATAAAATTAGTTAATGTAAATTGAAATTACAAATTGTTTTAATTTGGTTTGTAATATTAACAAATCCGTTACTTTCTTCTCTATTTATCATAATTAAGTAATTTATTGCATTCTACAGATATCTCTATTTTGTAGTTCTGTATCGAGCCTCGTAATAAAAGATCCCTTCTTTACCCAACGATCAAAATGTAGGTTACGTCTTCCGGCAATTTTCTACTGTAGAGTCTGCAGTTCGTAGATCTAACCCTTGTCAAGTTTTATATCAAGTAGTTTATTTCTGATCTTAACAAATGGCTGTTAATTTGTTAAGGGTTTACAGTTCGTTTCTCAAGCCGTTGAAGCAGACTCTTGCTTCCACAAAATGTAAATAAAAATACGTTAATCCTAATGTTTTGTTTTCAAAACAATAATAAACGCATTTATATAACTATAACCTATAAAAACAAGCAAAAGACATGTAAGTTTTTTTAAAAAATCTCTAATATTTGTTTATCTGTTTTCAGTTATTGTCGGCAATACTAGCAAAACTAATGTCACAGCACTGAAACCTATAGTTCCCATAACATGTCAAGTACGTTTAACTTCATTTTTTACAAAAAGTAAGTACTTTGCATTACTACTTGTTTTCATATACATAGAAATGATGGTTTTTAATAAAACAAATAATTTTGTAGAATCGGCTGAAACGTTATGGAAATCTGTAACAAGTGTCAGTAATGCCGGTCGCAACAGGGGTCGAGGACGAGGACTCGCTAAAAAGATTAGAGATTTGAACAGAGGACAATACATTGGTATGGGTAAAATAAACATGCAGTGGCCTGGCTTGACAGCCCCCATTATGAGAGGCTCCTTAGTTTTGAAACAACAAAGACTGCCAGATGATCCAGAAAGAGAAGCTAAAATGGAACGAGGTTGGACTAGTGCAAAAATGGGAGGAAAAAGTATTGGTGCTCCAGATCCAATAAATGATGGTATAACATTACAGAATAATATTAGCAACTTTAGATATTTTTTAATTAATTTGAATAGTTAAAGTACAACTATACATTTGTTTACAGAAAAATTTGATGGCTTTGATACAAAAGTTTTGGAGCATAAAATTGTAAATCACATGACAGGAAATATGGGTCGAAAGAGAAGTTACAGTTCATTTGTTATTACTGGAAATAAAAATGGATTGTGTGGAATATCATTAGGAAAAGCTGCTGATGCAAAAACTGCTTTGAGAATTGCCAGAAATAGGTCTGGATTGAAGTTAATGTATGTTCCTTTGTACCAAGATCACACAGGTAAGAACTATTTATTTTACATGCGCTTTAGAGTTCGTTTTGATACTACTACATTACTGAAATGTATTTATTTACAGTGTTTCATGATTTTTTTACTCAATTTGGGTCAACAAAGTTGTATGTTTTCAAAAAAGCTGAGGGTTATGGATTAAAATGCCACAGAGCTATTACTTGTGCATGTGAGGTTATTGGAATTAAAGATTTAGCAGTGAAAATTGAAGGAGCCATGAATTACCAACACATAATTAAGGCTTTTCTTATTGGTCTTTTAAAACAGGTAATAATTTATACGTCTAAATTAATATTTTTTTAAAATAATAATACTTTAAGCTTAGAAATATGTTATATTTGAAATTTCTATAATTTTACAATAAATTTGTAGAAAACCCATGAACAATTAGCAGAAGAGAAACAATTGCACTTGGTAGAGTTGCGTGATGAAAACTTGAATTATCCAAAAGTTGTAGCTTCACCTTCTGTTACAAGAGATGCTAAAGAAATTAAATCAACAGAAATAATGGACTTTCAACAATATGTTCTAAACGGAAACGTCTATGAAATAAAAACGAAGCCTGAGCCATTTTATGTTAATACTCCTGGATATTTAACTAGATTGAGAAAATTGGAGTATTTGAGAAATCAAGACGAAGTTAGAATTAGAATGTTTGCAGAGCATGGAGAAATTCGTAGTTTTTTGACTGACCAGTATCCAGAAGCAAAACCAAAGTTATGGAGGAAAAAAGATTGGTTGAGGGAGCAGCAAGAGAAACAAATGCAAGAAGAAGCAAGTTAAATATGTATAGATTTATTACTGAGTTGTTAACTTCATGCCCATATAATAAATATTTAAATACAAGTATAAAAGTCTCAAACACCATTTCTGTTGATCCTTTTTTACTTTTTGTTTATAAAGAACTTTTTAATTGAAAATTGATTAATCAATATGTTTATACAACTAAACGTTTTTCAATTACTCCACTGGCAGAAAATTATCACTCTCAAATATATGCCAGATATAATTATAATTCAATCAAAACAAGCAAATAGTCATACTTGCAATAACGCTACTTATTTATATCAATATGTAATTAATTTTAATTGCCAGAAACATTGAAAGTACAATAGTGTTAAAGTCACGAATTTACAAACAATGGCCAAAAAAATGGGCTTGAGAAGAGCTGCGTTTGTCTCTCGTACAAAGTATTCATAAAGTATTCACAAAGAGTTCGCAAAGAGTTCTAAAAGAGTTCTAAAAGCGTTCTTTACAGCGTCGAGCGGGGCCCGATAATTCAAATTTTTATCAGAAGAGCAGAAGGTGAAAGGAGGTACACCCGTCCGCTCTCCCTCCCTACATGTGCCATAGAAGCACCTGACTCTCGCCCGTTCTATCTTGCCGAATGCCGATCCTCAAATTCAAATATTTTTACTAAGGCGACCAGGAGTCGAGAAGCAGCCAAGAGCCATCCTTCTTCTCTATCCCCCCAAGCAGACAACGGCTAACGCACGAATAATATAAGAGCCATAGCGCTTGAATTTTACGATTCCGTTCGTAAAATTGCAAGTCTTCGACGCAAAATATTAGGGGCTGAGGATGTTCGCGGAGGTGGCGACGCCCTCCCTGTCAGAATATTCCTGCAGGATCTTGAGTGGTAAAGCAAAATTTTTGACGTGGCCTACCAGGAGCGAAGAACGCCCGAGGAGCTCCTATAACGCCGTACCGTACGCGAAGAGAACTAGGCGGTTCGTGAACGATTCCCCTTGTAAAATTCAAATTTTTCTCGAGCGCAGTACCAGGAACCGAGAACTCGCGTGGAAGTTGGTACTCCCCCGGTGAACTATTCGGTCTATTACCGGGGCTCTCCCGGCAACAGAAAAATATTTTGTTTTTGCAATTTTTTCTAAAGTAATGAACCAATCACTTTCAAACAGAATCGTCCTGATTCCTCCGAATTTCCTCCATCTGGAGGAGTTATTAGTTTTTTAGTTAATGTAACAGTTTTTTGTATAAATTGAAAAATAGTAAAATCCGCATTTTTTTCGTTTATCTCAATTTTTTAATGCACAAACGTTCTAATCAATAAAGTAATAATACTTTTAGATGGAGGAAATTGAGAGGAATTAGGATGAATTCGTTTGAAAGTGATTGGTTTATTACTTTAGAAACCATTGCAAAAAGAAACTTTTATTCGTGCAGACTGGAAGAGCACCGGTCTATTCGGCTTGTAATAAATACGTTTGTAAAATTCAAAAAATTTTACGCGTCGTATTAGGAGCTTAGACGTTGATAGCTGCTTGTGATCTCGGGTATTTTACGAATTTTGGTTACTTTTGGACGGAATTGATTTGCGAAGTGCCTTTACTTTTGGATCCAAAATTTGGAATAGAAGCTTTAGTGGATTTTTTGTAAAACATCGGTTTGTATTGCTAATTGTTTTTCTTTAAAAAGTGCATAAAACTACATTACCAAGCTGTTCGCAAGTTTTTAGCTGCGCCAAAGGAGTCAACTTATGGCTTCTCAGACGTACGTTTTTAAGTGGAACTCAGTAGGCATTAGTATAGGGTCGATTATCAAAATGTAACAACATTTTAAAACAAACTCTCGTCTATTTGTATTGCCTTATAATTGATTGATATTTAATGTATCTGTAACTAGTAATAATTAGTCTTCATAGTACGGAATTTACGTACGTATACATTTGTAACGTAATACATTTTTAATAGTTATAAGTGAGTTACGATTTCTAGAATTAAAGTGCTGTTATGTCGTGAATTAAAAGTAAAAATGTTCTTACTTTATTAAAACTATTTCGATAAGTATACCAGCCACTGCTCATGTCGAAGACTGTTTTAGCTACAACCAAGGGGTTGCGATCTACTATAACAAAAGACCCATAAAATGATTTTTTAAAAAGTGCATGCAAAATTTCAAAACTTGTAATATTATTTTACAAAATTTGCAGCCAAGTGTTAATTGACCCGCTCCTTTTTGCTCGTGATAAAATTTAAATGCCCATTCAATTGCCCAGCAGCCGGTGGACCCAGAAAACACTGATATCTTTGTTAACTGTTAGATATCTATATGTCAACAAAAGTCCTCAAAATGATAACATTTCGGATTTTTGCCAAAGTGTTATCTTGAGGACTTTTGTTGACATATAGATATCTAACAGTTAACAAAGATATCAGTGTTTTCTGGGGAGAGAGGACGTCGCGTGGCGCCGCAGCGGCTAGCGCTGGTATTATCGGGAGGCAACCTAGACGAGTTGCGTAGCGGGGGGGGGGGAATAGATAAAGAGCATCGTCGGGGAGCGTAGCGCGCGGCAGATAAGTAATACATAATAGCTGAAATAGCTGGGGTGTAGGCGCGCATTAGCCAGAGAGAGAGAGAGACGGGGGCCAAGATGGCGCGAGGGAAGCTGGGCGGCGAGTACATGGGCGAGGGGTGCCGATGACGACGAGAGGCGAGAGAGGAGAAAGAGCGAAGAGAGGGATATTCGCCGCTGCCGCGCGCAGCGTTCCTCGCGCGCGCCATGTTATTGTCCGCTGCTCTCGCTTCTGATATATGCGCCTGCTGAAATAGAGAGCCGCGCGCAGACCGCACTAGGTGTACTGCCGCCGCCGCCGCTGCCACCACCGTTACGGGGCTGGGTTATCTCGGGGCGGCTAGTCGCGCGGACAGAGGGCAGAGAGAGGGCCTTTGCTCGCGGCCTGCGTGTTAGCGACAGGAAGAGAGAGCTGTTTTAACGCGAAAGAGAGAAGGAGGAGGGAGGGAGAGAAAGAGAGGGCGGCTGTGCTTTGGCAGCAGCAGCAGAGAGAGCTCCTCTCCCCGGCCCTCCTGACTGCTGCGCTCGCTGCTGGCATTCCAGAGCCGAGCGAGAAAGAGAAAGAGAGACCGTGTGTGTGCGCAAGAGGTGTGCAGAGGAGGCAGGCAGCTGTGTGCTTCTGCAGAGGGAGCCGCGCTCCGCCGCGAAGATGACGTCGTCGAGGAGAGACTAGAGCGAGCGAGAGAGAAAAAGATAGAGAGCGAGCGAGAGCGCAGTGCTTGAAGAAGGGAGATCGGCAGTAGCAGCAGGAGAGAAGCGCGACTGCGAAGAGAGAAGGAGGAGGACGACGAGGAAGACGACGACAACGGAGACGGCGCCGATAGCGAGGAGGAAGGAGCCAAGGGCCGCCTGGAGGTCGGGGACCGGCAGTAGCGCTGGGCGCTTCTCCTCCTCCTCACCATGGCCGATGACGACCCCTGGCTGCTCAAAGAGGACGGCTCGCTGAGCGCGGGCGCCGAGTGCAGGCAGATCGTCTACCACCCGAACCTCAACGTTCTCCTCGTCACCACTGCCCAGGGACAGGTTCTCGTCTTCGACGTCAACTGCGGCGTCGTCCTGCACAAGTGCAAACTCTCCGGTAGGTAGCCTCCCCGTCCTCCTCCTCCTCCTCCTCCTCCTGCTCTAGCCCGCACGCCACGACAACTTTGACGTTAGCAGCGTCGTCGTCGCGATCATGTCCCTCTACGCATTGCATACGCTCTTTTTCGTCATCGTCGTCCTGCTCTCTCGCATGTCCTCGACGACGACAGCGACTACTACGACGCCCTTTTCTGCGGCGAGGCCCGCCCTCGGCTAACTAGCCCGAGTGCCCCCTTAACGCAAACGTTAACGAGAGCGAGAGAGCCTCGAGAAAAAGAGAGCGAGAGAGCTCTGGCGCGATGCCCGACACGCGGCTCTTCGCGGCTGCGTCATCGTCGCGCTGCGAGGTTAATCCGCGAAAATCACCGAGAGCCCTGCTTTGCACTGGTTTCTCTCTCTCGCTCTCCTCGCGTTCCTCTCAGACGCGGATTGTTGTTTGTTTCTCGGCCTCCCCCACTTCCTCGAATAAGGACAATGCCTATCAGCTAAACGCGTCGTTGCGCGTTAACGGTCAACCGCTGCAATGCTTATGTCACTCGTGGGTAACAGGCTACATCACGTCTCCGCGAGGAAAACTCTTGGCTTTTTTGGATTTTGACGTTTCGACGACGACGCGTGCAGGCGGAAGGAGAGAGAGAGAGAGAGCGAGCGAGAGAGATACCGCCGGACTCGTATCTCGTCGTGCCGGGAAAATAATGCATCGCGTTGTCAGCTATTATTTGCAATCGTCGACGCACGTATTTGAACTTTTGTTCTTATATGGGAGGGCATGACACCACTTGATCTCTTCAATTGACTTTTTTTCTTCTTCTTTATACACATTTACATTGTATGCATTTATCAAAATTCCTTGGGTGCTTTTTATGCCTGATTATATTGGGAGTTGTGTAGTGTTGTTGGGAAAATTGAAATAGGGCATAGTTGAAAATTAGGCTGAATTTTATGATTCTCTTCAATGTTAATATTAGATTGGATATAAATACAAAGAAACTGCTAATAACTTGGAATAACTACAAAAATAAAAAAGTTAGAAATGTGCATTTAGTCTTTTGTTATTGGATTTAAATTTTAAATTATTAAATTATTTGATTGAATATATTTTGTTTCCAGTTACATTTACTACATACAATAACATACTTCTTTTATTGTTCTTTCTTTAATGAGTTTGAAATGAGATAAGGCTTTAGTAGAATTTTGATATTTGATCCAATACATTGTTTTGATTGTCATCAAAATTAAAAATCATAGTAATTCTTTGTATCTTACACTAACAATTATTAGATTAGAATATATTATTGTGCAGCTAATAATTGTTCAAATTAAATTCAACAGGTAAAACTGAAGGAAAACTGCAAGGAATATATTTGGGTGAAGGAGTGGATAAAATCCTATACACAGATAGCAAAGGCATTGGAGTTAGAAGTGATTACAATGGCGTTCTTCTTTTGGATACCATCTTACAAATGCCAGTTTTCAGCAGTGAAGACACTATTAAATTGGAAATGTTACTATCGGAAGCAATATTATTGCAACATTGCTTGAGATCTGTGGAGCTTACGGGAGTTGATCATGTACAAGAAGTGCTGCAGGAATTGACTACATGTATAGCTTTGGCCAAAACAAACAGACAAAAAGGAATTAAAGCTCAAAAAGTAAGTACACACAATAATGAAGTTTTTATTATTTTTATTGAAATTTAATTTATATTGTAACTTAAAATATACTTTTTTGTTTATTGATAATAGTTTCTTTATTCTCTTAATCTTATAATGTCAATAATTACAAAACATTTTTTAAATTTACTTCTCTAATCTTATCTTGTACTTGTTTTGTTTTAGTGGAACACAATATGTCTAGAGTTGTCACATGGAGCATTGAAACTTGTATGTTCAACTTTAGTAATGGATTTGAAAAAACAAAACAAACACATACCTGCATTACCCATAGCTTCTGCTATTAGTGAACGATTAAATGGCCTACTTCCTGGCCTTGTTATGGAAAATCAAAGTACTGACAAGGTTTTGATGTACAGTGAAGCTGCTCGAAGAGATACATTTTCCAAGTGGCCCCATATGAATTACAAGTATGTGAAGATGACTTTAAATTATTATTATCGTACTCAAATTAAATATAGTATTTCAACACGTATTCATAAATCTTTGTTATTGATGTAGATGGGCCTTACCAGATCAAATGGCTCAAGCTGGCTTTTATCATCAGCCGAATTCGACAGGTGAAGACCGTGCGATGTGCTTCACGTGTAGCGTTTGTCTAGTTTGTTGGGAGCCAACGGACGAACCATGGTCTGAGCACGAACGTCACTCACCAGCCTGCCCCTTTGTTAAGGGCGAGTATACGCAGAACGTACCGCTTTCGGTAACTCTAGCCACGGCGCCAGCTCAGTTGGTTGGAGAGTCAGTAGATGTGATAGGCGCAACAAATGTTGCTGGTCTAGTGGCCGTTACTTCGCAAACTGGTTTTGTTAGTGTTTGGAATGTTTCTAATCAGTTAAAGGTATGCAACTTATTAAATTTCTCCAAATGTAATTACGAAAATTAGAAAGGCCTTTTATGTACCTCATAGTTTCTTGAGTTTTACATAATTAAATAGTTGTTTTATTTAATCGATTATTAAGACAAATGGTTTTTATTATTACAGAAAGAAGTGTCCTTTTACATAAGCACAAGCAATATGGAGGGAAACAATAAGGACAGCTTTCAGTTTGCTGCTTCGAAAACTGCGTTTTCTACGTCCTCAACGTACTTGCCAAACATTGCTCCGGAAACGGACGTTATGGCAGATGCGTATAAGCCTACTCAAGGCATGCACAGCGCCGGCAAGCTTCAGGTTACAGCTCTCGCCATTGTTGACGGCCCTAAAGGTCAAAATGATAAGAACTCGAGCATGACCAGTAGCGGCGTCAGCTCGACTGCCTCATCGCAGGAGGGTAATGCATCAAGTTTGACGAGGCCATGCCTTGTGTGCGGCGTGACTGTAAGTCCGAACAGCGGCCTTGGAGTCGGTAATTCTGGCTCTTCGGGTTCTGCATCCTCGTCAACTCAACAACAGCTGCGCAGCTTGGAGAATGTATGGGCCGCGTCGTCAGACTTGGTGTCCTCTTCTTCGCTTGTGCGCGCCATGAACAGTGTTAATAGCGCTGCTAGTAGCAGCAGTAGTAGCCTTGACATTATGAAGGTTGCTACGGCAGCCGATACGTACGGCTCATCCGCGGTTAATGCATCTGCTACGACGAGGCGTTCGCATTACCTAGTACTTTTCGATTTTCATCACAAGACACCCCAATCACAGTCCGGTAAGAAGGACACAGCTAAAGACAGTGCTAAGAGCAAGAAGCAACTTTCGGGTACTGGTACGAGCGCAAGCTCGAACGGCATTAGACAAGAGAGTCTGTACCAAGAAATGCTACTTAGTAAATTCTTATTGGAGGAAATAAACGAAGATGTTGATTCGGAAATGGTCGGTGGACCCCATTTCGACAATATGTATGGCACTGCTCAAGTTGTGCTCGCTGCACCCACCGCTAACGGTATCTTCTACAACATCAACTCGTCTACTCCGACATCAAGCTCGTTTGATTCCAATTCAAATCCAATCTACATGCCCGAGCAGTTTGTCACAACACCAAAAATTACGCAGTTAAGAAAGACACTCGACACAATTAAGTCAACAGCCAAGGCTGAACCAGTAGTTGTGCAAACAATACGCATCGAAGCTGAGGACTCGTTAAGAATCAACAATATTGTACCGACGAGAGATGGTAAGCACTTGTTTGTTACGTTGTGTCCGCCGGCCGAGACTGTAAGCGTAACAGATACATTTGCAAACACCAACCAGATGGACGTCGATGATGAATGTAAGTTTTAACACTGTTGATTTTAATTTATCTCGATAAATCAGCGAATTGAAATTGAAAAATATCTTCCATTTTCTAGCTTTGCCCAAAAGTTACATGTACTGGGACCACGACGATGTGCAGTCAAAACCTCTGTTGAACGGTGAAACGCCAAGTGATGAAGCTTCTAATACTAACGCCATTCTTCTCGTGTATGCACTGGATTTTGGAGATAAAGTAGTGAAATTGAAATCGGAGCCGATTTTGAGGTGTGAGCTACCAGCTGATCAAGCCCCTAGCGGAGAGTGTATACTCTTGCCGATTCTTGAAAAGAGTCAAATGTTGGACGGTACATCGAACGCCGCCGACGAACCTTATGGACAAGTGGCCTTAGTTTGTAGGGATGGCGTGGTGAGACTTATGGATCTGAATGGACTTAAGACTGTTGGCGAGGCAAGACTTCAAGGGCAGAAATTCATTTCTGCCGCTTACTGTAACAGTAAGAAATATTTTATTTTAAATATTTGCTTCATTTCTAAGTTTTTAGTTTATTGTTAAAATTTTATTGAAATTATAGGGCTGGAAAGGCTGTGTGCATGTACCACTGAAGGGGCACTTCATTTCTTCACCATGACAACAGAAGATGATTCAACTGAAGAAAAAGACGTAGATGATCAAATGATTACAGATGCAGCAATTAGCGATGAAAGTGAATTGACAGCTCCTAGTACATCAACGTCACCGCCTATAAATCAGTACGTTGATGCCATACTCATGAATTATCGAGATTAATTAACAATATTTAGTAATAAACTTTAAAGAAAATATTGTTTCACTTTCAGAGAGCAAATGTTAGCGTATAGACAGAATTTAACTTATTCAGACCTACGAATGTTGTATGACTTGACAAGGTTTGACAGACATTCACCAGCTTATGGTGCCACAGTGCCACCTTGTTGGAGTGAAATGATGCAAGCTCAGCGTCAACGTCGCTATCCACAGCATCTTCACCAATCGGAGGACCAACATCATACGCGAACTTGGCGACTTCAGAATGATACGTAAGTCTTTATAATGTAAACAATTGCCATTGATATATTGTTTTTTAAATTGCTTTATTAATAAAATTTATATTTTTATTAGAACTACATGGGATGAGCACATATTCGAGCTGACACTGCCACGACATGCCGCAGGCAACGTCGGTCACGTCGATGTCCGATTCAGTTTACATTTCCCATGTTTGGATCTTTTAAACATACAAGTTACTCTCCTTAAGCAAAACATGACAGGAATAGGAAACAAGTCTCTCTTAGTGCCAGTAGATGAAAAAATCGATTTTAGAATTGGTCGCGATCAGAAGGTCGAAAATCCTGTGATTACCGAAGAGTATCAAAGACATCATAACACAGAAATTTTATGTGGGCCAATTAATTTACAACGTTGCATGGATCTCACCGATCATGCCGGATGCGTTACCTTAACGAGCCCTAAACTGTTTCGAACGAAAGCCAAAACTCTTCTGGTTCACATTAAAGCTTTAAATAATGATACTGCTAAAGAAGGGGTTTGTATTGTTTTACTTAGTTATTAATTTGTTATTATTTAGAAATTTAAAATAAATTTCATTTATATTTTTAGTCGTCAACTAAATCGAGATCTAATACAATGGAATCAAAACCACCAACATCAAAAAAATTAAGAATAGATGAAGCTGGTCCTCTCCCTCCAGGTGCTACAGTAGAAAGGTTTGCTACAAGTGCAACTAAAAAATTAGATAATTTCAATGGTATGAATACAAATAAATTACAATTAAAGTATTAATTACAAAAAAGTACATTATCTTTTTTTATAATGTATAGGTTGTGATTGGATAAATGAAATTTCTATAACTGTAAGATCTGTTCTCCCGAGAAATATTCAAAATGAAAAATTACAAAGGTGTGCGATGTTAGAATCGACAACCTTCATGCAAAATTTATTAAATGTTGCTTGTTTAGAAACACCTGACAAGTAAGTTTTTAAATTCTATCAAATACTCAAGTTACAAAGATTAAAATTTTATACTTTAAAAAACTTTTTATAGGTCTCCAGTAGTTCAATCATTAGCATTGGATATTTTAATATGGGTTGCTGCAATAAGATTAACAAGATTGCGCCCTGGACCGAATTGCATGAAAACTAAAACTATGCAGGCTGAAACTATCCGATGCATACAAGAAAAACTGCATCCATTTTTAAGAACATGTTTGCTTCATGCCGGAAGAAGTATTGCGCACAAATGCGTGAAGCTTATTGTTATTTGTATAGAGTATGATTCTTTTCATTTAAAATAAACTTAAATAATTTTATATTTTTATTTATAAAAAATGTATTTAATTTTGTTTACAGAGGTCTTCACAATTTGGAAGATCCAACATCCCACACTTTTGAAGAAGCTGTGTTGTCAGTTTTAGTTAGTTTATTACCACACATAGTGAGTGTAAAGTGGGCTGGATCACTCAGATGGCTTGCTATACTCATAACGAGATTGTTACCATTAGATATAAGTCATAGCGTTGCTCAACAGTGTATTAACATTATTCAAGAAATTTCCGCAGAGATGTCAAAACGCGTAAATCCTTATCACTTGTTATTAGCCACAAGGTGAAAATAATTTAATGCAATTGTTTTTTAAAATTATTTTTTTTTATTTAAGTTACATTAGTTAATAAAATGGATTATTTACCTCATTTTAAATTTAATTTCCTATTTTTAGGTTTGGTCTATACAACTCTCCATTTGAAACGGAACTATTTGATATGGACCCACCAGTGTCTGCAAAATCCAGTTCAGTACCCTTGAACAATACGTATTCCTCCATTGCACCTGGCAATCAGCCTAGTACAACAGTATCGGCGACGAATTTATCATATTCACAGGATCCGATTGATTTACGAGACTTATTGTCTCTGCCTACACACGCAGTCAATGATTTAGTTGTGCCAAGCAAATTAAAAGCCCTCAGTGCTAATTACAGTATGAAAGGCCTCCTTGAGGTACGATGAGTAGAGGTAGAATTACATAATAAATATTTATATGTTACTAACGAGTACTTTTATCGATTCATAGGTCGAACCTTTGCATTTTACTTGCCATGCCGCTTCTGATGGAACAAAAATGGAAAGAATTGATGCAACTATAAATACAGTGACCAATGGAAGTTCTCTTTATTATGATGCAGCTCCTGTAATTAATTCATCTGATTTTAAAGTGTACCATGTATGTACATCTTATTTTTAATTTACTTTTTATAAATTGATATTTTTCTATAAAATATGTTAATTACAGAATTTGGAAGGAGCAAAAATAATGTTGACCAAAATATCAGATCAAATCTCTCAATCAGCAGAGAAAAAATCGGGTTATGAGATCTTGTTAAAAAAGCCTACTCAAGAAATGTACATGCCTGAGGAACAATCAGATAGTGATGAAGGTAATAATATGCAGTGTAATAATACAATGCACATGTGGAGTGTGTTTTCCGATAAACCATCGGTATTGACTACAGCGCCGAAAGAAAAATCAACAGCTTCGTCATCGATGACTTACATTAGTAACAGTGCGTCGAATAAACTCGATGACGCAGGTTCAAAAAAGGTAAATAATGTAGAATTACATTTTTTAGTTGCTTGAAAACTATTCTTCTTAACGTTAGAAATTAAAGGAAAAAAATTCGTTGTATTTACTACTTTGTTTTTATTTTTCAGAGAGATGATGTAACTTTCCCATGGAGTAGGTTACTATGTTGGCCTCCACAACAGGCATTGGTAGTCGAAAGAATGCACTCTGGTGCAAGAAGATTTGTCATATTGGATTTTGGAGCCCCAGTACTACTCACTGATCTAATGATCCCAGCTTGTAGTGATTTAGTTTCGCTGTCTATTGATATTTGGACAAAAAGCGAAGAAACTGATGGTATTCGACTTGTTGTTGCTGGAGATATTGGCAACAAGCCTCTGGTAGCCAGTGATCTTCAACCTCCACCAGTCTGTAGATATCTTAAGGTAAAATCACTATTCATTGCATTAATTTTTTTTTCTTTAATATTGTAAGAATATAATAAATTTAATAATAATTTTTAGATAACAACTATTGGTCGATATGGTATGTCTACAACGCGTTGCAAAATTCCATTAGGCATGTTTTACGGTCATATGGTTGTTTTACCTGGAGAAGATTATTCCGAGTTTACTGCTTCCGAAACGAATGTCAATAATATATCGGATCCAGCGTTACAAAGCACGATTGAATCGCAATGCAATATATTATCTGCTTTAGCTGAGGATGTACAGTGCAGGTTCACTTTAGCAACGGAACGATTAAAAAGCTATCTCGATCCATTATTGTTTACTGAGACTTCAAACGTTGTGCACATGCAACATTATTTGAATCTGACTAAAAATCCTAGTGAAAGTAAAGAGCAACCTTCAGCAAAAATTTTATCAACGTATCAAGAATGCATAATGTATCAGCATCAGCTTAATATAATTCGTGGAGTATGGCAAAGATTAGAGTCATGGAAGAGTTCGGAAAACATTGCTCCGACAACATTGGCTAATGCATCTAGTGATAAATTGCGTATTCTTGGAGAAACACTTTTCGATATACTCCTTTACACCGTTTATGATATTGGTCCTGTTCCAACTGTAAGTTTTGTTAATATATCTTATTTAAATATTTGTTTAATCATGAAACCCTTACTAACATGTTTTTTTTAATTTTATAAAAATTATGCAGGTGCCAAGTACTTTATACGAAGCATTTACGCCATCCATGTGCGAAAAATTATTCAATTCTATTTGCGTAATGACTCCTGCATTTCATTTACAACTTTACGTTGTGGCTCTTTTGGCTAGAATGGCTGGACATCAACCTTGGTGGGGAAATTTCCTTGCTAATACGTTAATAAATCTTTACTCCGCTACTACAACTCACATCTTCCCTCAAGACAGGTTTGTTAATTTATTTATTAATATACTTACTAAATATTTTGTGACAAATTATAAAATAATTAAACATTCTAGGGTATTTATTTTGTTAACGTTCCTTGGACGTAAGACCTTGACGACTGCAGCTAACAAACTGTCAGTAGTAGATGCCATGGTTCGTACCCTGGGTAGGCTACTGGCACCTTTAACTGCTGGTCACACAGATGGTACTAACAGATTAGATACAACCTTGATTGGTTGGGTCCTTCTCTTTTTGTCCGTTTGCTTGGATACTGCTGCAATACCTCCTTCTGGCGAAGAAAACCACGATAAAAACAAAGAACAAGGTACCTAAATTATTTTTTGTGTTAAGTTTATAATTTTAATTAGCTTACATCATTTAATAAAATTTATTGAATGTTAGTAGGATTTTCGTCTCGCTGGGAATTTATTCAAGGAGAACTAGCCATGCAGAAAAAGTTTGTAAATACAAGCCGATCTTCAGCATCCCGAAATTATCGTAAAAAACTACAGAAGCGCCTTATGCATCATAAACAACAGCTGCAAGATTTGGAGCAAGCCAAAAAATTACATACGTCGCAGGTACATTTTTTATAAGAAACACCTCATATTTAAGCTTTTTTCTTGTTCTCGACCAGTAACTTCATTTAAAATTTTTCGAAAGGCACACTCTCCTTATCTTTTGCAGGTCTCGACTTTTTCCACAAAATTAGAGGCAGCTCTGAAATCTCAGGAACGCTTTTATAAAAAGTCGTTGAAACAACATTCGGCTAAGCACTTCAGGGACACATTATTCTCTATGAAAAGAAATGAAGCACATGGTATGAATCGAAATTACCGACTTCAATCTCAACCAAGTACTAGGTAAATATTGTTTAAACTATTTTTTGTTTAAATTTGGGCCATTAACACATTTTTCTAATTTTCTGTAATAATTAATAGTCAAGCAGAACCACCAGATCCAGATGATTTTTCAACAAATTTGTCGCACCAACACGTGTTGCCTGTAGCACGAGGTCTTATTGCTCTCCTTTTAAATAATGCTTCGAATGTTGACATGTTTTTATTAGCGTGCAAAGTAAGTTACCTTTATTTAAACGCATTGTTAATAAATCAGCATAAATTTACAATCTCATTCGTCATTGTAGGTAGTAGCCAGGTTAGTAGTGTCAACACGTCCTGCAATCACCTTAAGTGAACTTATGAGTGAAGATCAACTACTTAAACTAGTAAGATTAGCTACAGGAATGTCTGACACAGCTTGGCTATCACATGCTGTATCATGTCTTCTACAAGACTTATTAGAAGGTAAATTTCTTAATTTATGTAATTTCTATAGTTAATGAAGGAAAGAATATTAATAAATTCATTGTATTCTCATTACAGGAGAAAAATTGTATCCGAGAAATGTGGTTCCTAGTGAACAAAACGCATCAGAAGAAACTTTTGAGCCTTTACCAACTGAAGAAGCTCGGGTCGTGGACGACGATGCCTCCGTCGTTGCCGGAACGAGTTCGTCGAGTGCTTTCGGAAACGATGAAGGTTTTGCTGATGGAGATGAAGATACGCAAGACAGTATTATCGTTGCTCCTACAAATTCTTCATCTTCTAAGAGCAGCGGATTTAATCTTCCTTCATTACTAGAATCCGACGATAGCGAATTTGAAGAATTTTTGGATAACATTCTTGAGCGTGGGAAGACTATTCTAAAGAAGGGTAGCTCATCGGCGAAGCTTCCCACGCTAATGGGCTCAGGGTAAGATTTAAAAATCTATCTAAAATTTACAGTTTTATTTTATTCCACCGAATTTACCAAAAACTTTTCAAGTAACGCATAAATAATTATATATTTTTTTTTAGAATATCGCAAGCCGTTGATGCTCGACTGGAGTACGGAGTAGAAACTGGAGTAGAAATTATACTTCGAAGGCTTTCTGCGCTTGGTACATACAATTTACCTATGGGTATAAATGCTCCAATTTATGTAAGTAGTAATTTGAAAATTAATATTTTACAATTTATCAAAATGAATATTAGACTAATTGTTAACGATCAATTTAAATAGCCTCCAAATGATTCTCGACACACGCAAGCCTCTGCATCTAGGCAATCTAGTTTTTCTGATCGCAATCAAGAAAGTTGGAACACATCAGATCCTCCTCCTTTATCAAGTTTATTTATGCTAACGAGATGTTTCGATAAAATTTTCACCGACTTGTACTTGCAGGTAAGAATTTTTCTTTTAAAATTTCTATTTACTAACTTTTACAAATTATTAATCTTATTATTTTAATGCTTAATAGGGATCAGGAACAAACGTTGAACTAGTTTTGCAATTATGGTTAACTTTGAATCTAGACGCCACTTCAGAATCAAACAATTCACACTTTGATCCTTCCTTGACACCAGTAATTCCACTTAATTCTACCGCGATTACAGGACTTATATCTGCATTTTCTTGGTAACTTAAATAACTTAAAATTACTAAATTGTGTAATATAAAAATATTAAATAATCTTTACGAAAAATTCTTTACAGGCATCCGGGAGTTTCTTTACGAGCTTGGTGTTATGTTTTACAATGCTTGACTCTCGCTAGTAATCAACCTTTGCAAACTGAACAAGTCGAAGCTACCAGTTGCAGTACTCCTTTGGATGGTTTGTTAGGTGGTATGGCAGGCTGTATTGTTAAAGAGAGGAATATGGGTGCTATGCTTCTTCGTCTCCTTTCTGGAAATGGACTAAATGTTGATGCTGCCAACAAACATTTTGGAATGGTAAATGAAAAAACATTTTTAAATGTTATTTATTTTGTTTGATTTTTCATCTAAATAGAATATCAAGAATACTCATTAAAATTTCTTATAATTATACGTTTGTTGTACAACAGGCTGGTCCAACGTTGTGCCAAGCTCTTCAAGACTTTTTGGTGAGATTAGAAATGCGTTGTGATGTCATAACACCTGGCAGTGCTTTAGGAAACTCGTTGAAAGAGTTGTTACTGTGGATTGTTTACCAACTAGTTCAACCTGGAGGAGCTCTAGTTGCTCGGCGAGGTCCATTAGATGCCCAATGCAAGCTTGTTACACTTCTCCTTAATTTGAACTTCACAAACACTGACTTGGGTACAGCAATGAGTATATCGGAGTGTGTCGGAGAAATTGTTTCGACCTACGTCAGAGGGATTGGAGGTACACTTGAATGCATTTAATCGGATTAATTTATATATGTTTCGTAAAATAGCAATAAGGAACTTAAAATTGTCTTTTATTTTTAGTTGGAGCACAGTGCAATGGTACAACTCATGCAAGTAGTCAGTCCGGAGGTTTCAGTGGATTATATGCTTGTGTTCTTGGTGGTGATGCGAGACAAGGCCGACCTGCTTCGTGGGATGCTTTAGTCGTAGCTCTTATTAAGCTTGTTAGTCGACTTGTTCAAACGCCCTTGCCAAATGTAAGCCATTGTTATACTGATTAATATTTACGTTTAGTTTCATATTGAATACGATATAATTGGACACTTCAATGATGTATTTATTTTGTAGATTCGGACTGGACGATCTGATAGCTCAACAGACATGGAATTGGGTGAGTCTTCACAAAGTACGAGTACAAATCAAATGGATGGTCAAGAAAAAATGAATACTTCGTTGACTGACGAAAGTAAAGTAGAACAACAAACCTCAGCACGATCCTATCAATCATCAAAGCCTCGAGTCCCTTGTGTTGCCGACACTGGTAATAAAAACAACACTACTTTGATATAAAAAAAGTTTTTAATTTTTAGTCAATTCGTATTTTTATTTCCAGTTCTACAACATGAACCTACTATGATGAGATTACTGGGCGCACTAGGTAATAGTACTGGGTCATCTTTAGCCATGCTTTTAGGCGAAGGATCAAGTACTAACGCGACTGCCGAGTTGAATACGTCGCCATCTATACCAGATGCTACTTTTCAGTTATTGTGTACATTGACAAAAAAAGCAAGCAATCCAACACTCGTTTTGAACCCGGTTTATCAATATCTTGCTTCGTGTAAGTATTAAATGAACTAAAAAAAAAACATACATAAATATACAACTGTATAAATTTATTTATTCTTGCAGCTACCAGACAAGGAATTTCGGACCGGCACATGGATGTAATGCAGCTTTCAGAGCCTCTCCTCTGGTTTATTCTTCGAGTACTCGACAATGAGGCATCGCTTATTGTATTCACATCTATGGGTGGTGTCAAAGTTCTATGCGAGAATCTCGTGAAGTCTAACAAAAGTTTCAGTAGTAATAGTTCGAACTCACCCGGCGTGATCGCGTTAGTCATGCAACACCTATCAAATGCAGCAAATCTAACACCTGTTGTCTCGAACAGTAGCAGTGGTAGTGGCAGTAGCAGCAAAAAGTCATCCAATACTCTTGAGGCTTTTGATGATGGACTCATCAATTTTGCTCCTCTCGGGACCGTGTCGTGGCTGCATCCCACAGCTCAGCCTGCAGATGTACTGATTCAAAGTGCACCGCCGCACAAAAGAGCACGCAATCCTGCTTGGTCGTATCACTTTTATCCAGATGAAGCTTGGGTGGATCTTACCATCACACTTCCGTGTGCGGTTTTGTTGAAGGAAATTGAATTGCAGCCTCATTTGACGTCGCTTTCAACTTGTCCATCAGCAGTAGCTCTGGAAATTTCTCGAGAGGGAAATTCTGCCTTGACTCCCGTATGTCCTCCAATGCCCACGGCTGGACTTACCTTCATTCTCTTGACACTTTCTCAGCCTGAAGTCGCAACTGCCGTTCTTATAAGACTGTACAAACCACGAGACTCGACGAACATAAGCCTTAGTCAAATTCGATTGCTAGGTACCACAGCTTTTGGTGATCCCAAATCAAATAACGATGTTGTAGACGAAGAAAAATTAATAAAAACAAGCTTGGGGTGGTTACGATTGGTACACCAATGTTTGTCGGTGAGCACAGCAAACAGTAATTTGAATATTGAAGTCTTGAATTCAGCGGCCTCGGTTGAAGGCTTGGTTGAATCTTGCTGTAATCTGTTGCTGCTCCCTGCGCCGTCACTATTCACGCCTAACCTAGAGAGAGTTCTCTTGCAACTTGGCTTGCATTCGCGCGAACTCGGCCTTCAACTGATTAATCTTTTACTGAATAATCAGACGGCCCCGTTGATGCAGAGTTCCTTATTAAACCAAGAAACAACGACAGTTCAAATGGTCGTTGAGCTCCTTGAACAACTCTGCTCTGCTCAAGATGCAAATACAAATGCTCGCATGTCGGCTATTCTAAATTGGCTCCATGAAGTTGCCAAGTCAGCCTCTCCAGGTGCATTGGGTGTTTCCAGTTCAGCAAATCCTCCAGCTGTTTACATCCACTGCATTTCAACAATAATATGGAAGGCGGCCAAGATCGAGGATCTTAACTACAACTTGAAAGAACTCATAACGGATGAATTATTCCAGTATGATTTACAAACTCTTAAGCTATTCAAACCCCAATGATTTTTTAGGATTTAATAATCTAATTATTTTTTATTTATTCTAGGGCACTTTATCAATGGACCTTGAGGCTGGAAACTCACTCTGCTCTAAAACAAGCAATTGACGCCGTTTTGTGTTCTTTCAACTTTGTTAAACCGTCTTTCTTCCAGTCCTTCTTACCAAGACTACAAATTCTCGTACCAACAATGACAAGTGAACAATCTGCCTCCATATCAGATGATCGCAAAGAAAGTGCTAGTCAAACTGATGATGGAAAAGGAATTCCTTCAATAAACGGATGGGTTCCTAGAGTTTATTCAGACTTTGAACGATACTTACCACTTACGGATAATCAGTTGCTTACGGTGGCAGCGGTGTCGCGATCACCTCCTGGTATTTGTCAGCTAATTAACTCAAATCTTCCCGCATTGCTGACAATGGCTATTTCGGACTTTGCTTATTACAATTTAGAGAGAATGAATCAAATGTATAATTATCATAAAGAAACACAAACACGACCGGTTAGTATTACTTTTTTTAGTGAACGATTGTAAATTTTCGAAAAGGTCTTTAATTATTGACGTCTACTAAATATAATTGAATTTTTAAAATTATTTGTTTGAAATAGACCAAAGACGAAGCTGGAGTAGCTGGTTGCTCAAATAGTGGCGCAGGTAACAGTCAAGACTTAACAGACAGTGCTAAAGTTGGAACGAATACAGCCGATGTTCGTAAGTCAGGAATGGACTTGAGGGACCCGGAAACTATAGCAATTTTGTTAGAATTTTTGTCGTTGACATGCTCCGAAGGTAAAATGAGAGATTGGCTTGGAAAAGATGGTAAATTGTTCTGGGGTCCCTTGTTAACGCTACTTAGTAATAGGCCGGTCGAAAGTCCATCAGTTTCTTCATTAAGGTAAGTTAAAGCTTATAAAATTAATTTTCTATCTTATTAATGTTAGTAGGTGAATTTATAAAAATGTATTGGCCTATAATTCAATTAATTTTTGTAGATGTTCACAAGTATATGCATCATATGCAAAGTTAGAAAGTGCCATGATTAAGTTCCTTTCCAAATGTTGTTGGTGCCACAGAGCAAATCAGAAACTGTTAGCTGATCTTTTAACTGAAGTAATTATAATGCAAAAACCAACAGGTACTTGTTATTTCACTTTTTTGATTAATAAAAAAAAAGTACTATTGGACTAATTTTTTTTTTTTTTTGTAGGATCAAGAGGTGTGCATGGTATATCAGGATTCACAAGAAGGTTGATTCTTCAACTTTTACTGGAAGGTGAAAAGATTATAGTTTCGGTGACCTCTGATGTACCTATGAAATTTTTGAGCATGGGCAGTAACAATTTGCCAGTTATGCCTCCTCATCCAGCATTCCCCCTTGGCCATTATCACCATTTACTCTACATGTCTACTCAGTCGACTGTTGGAGATATACTGCAACAAGTTACTGGTATGTAATCTGTAAAGTTTATTACACAATCATGTAGAAATTTCATTTTACTGTCTTTTTTCATACATCATAGACAATTAATCTTTGTTAAATATTATTATGATAGTAAAATTATACATTTCTTGCATGTAGCTAATAAAAATTTAACTCTTTAGATTAAAGATAGATGTTTCGTTTAAATTAATTTGTTTATGCTATAATTAATATTTATTTGTATGTAACTGTTGGTTTAAAAAGTAAACTTACAATACATTCATTAATCTAGAGAGTTAATCGTTATGAGTCTTACTGTAATGTGAATGTCATTTTAATTAGTAATTAAAACCAAGTTCTCTTGTTGCTCAAATTAAAATACAAAACAAATTATAAAAGAAAAGAAGAAGAAGTCAACTAGTTGATTTTTCTAATAACCAACTTTGTAACAAAACTGTGGGCGTATGTGGTTTTAATGACTAACAATAACTAACTCTTTCGTATTCCTTCCCCTTTCCCTTCCTATAATCATACAGACACTAGGCTGCTTTTGCTACTTCACAATAATTACAAAGGAAACAAAGTAGGTGGGGCAGTCGGAACCGGAACAGTAGGCAACATCATCGTGCCTCGCAACCGCGACCTCTGGGAGTCAGGAGTAGGCGTTGCCTTGGATTCCCTCAATATGGCCTCTAGCAGCACGGCCAAGGATAAGCGTGCCAAAGAAGCCTCAAACCGATCCCAAGCACGAGGTCCTATTATTCGCAAGACGCGAGTCAACACAGGTACAAGGCCCGAGCGTTTTAGCTTGTTCGATGCTTCTTTTTTTCAAATTTTTTGAATTCGTTTTATTTTTTCATAAAGCTCTTTACAGTTGCTTCTTTCTGCTGTTTATTAAAATACTAACTGGTTGCTGTTGAGGTCATCAACTTCAATGTATTTTCTAGCTAGATATTTTTAATGGCTAATTTTAGTTTAATCTTTCACCAGTTCATTTAGTAGTAGATAAAAGTTATTACAAACTATTTTGCTGAGAAATGCTTTCACATTTTTAATTTTTCCGTTTGTATAAAAATCCTTATTTTTGAGCGTGAATTTAATTAATTTCTGTTTGTTTGCTTTTAGAGGGATCATCTGGGCTACCGAATAAAAGTTCGAACAGCAGCTCTCAAGGAGGCACAAACAACATGGTCAATCACAATTATTTAATTCTCCCATCAAGCCCTAATACTCCCTTACCGCCAGGATTTACGATTGCTCAATTATTGTCAATGGTAGAAGAAAGCGGTGTTTCATTATCAGAACCGTGCTTGTACCTGAAATTGCGGCAGCGAAGCAAAGATTCTAAAGGTGAATATTACAATTTTTCCCTTTAATCTGATTTTAACGTTTATTTTTATATTGTTTTCGTTATTTTTTCACAGAAGAATCGTCAAAATCAAGTAATCGAAATCTGTTGACCTTGTGCACGAGCATCAGTAGTACTTTAGAAGTTTTCAGTGAAAAAGGAGGATTGGCAGTTCTCGCTAGGCATTTACCTCTAGTTTACCCAGACTCCAGCAGACCTGTAGCTTTTGTCGAAAAATCTCCTACGCAAGAACAATCTGATACCGACTGGGTCAAAATCGAACACAATGATAACGTTTACGAAGACCTCGAAGAATGCACAAACAATGGACCTGCAAGAAGTATTCCGCCAACGCCACAGGTATATTGTGAAAAATTGATAAATTAAAAAAATAAGTTGACGCATGAATTAACAAAAAATGCGTTTTAGGTGCCACCGCATGCACTTGCCGCATTCGGATTATTCCTTCGCTTGCCTGGCTATTCGGAGGTGCTACTACTCGATCGCAAGCGTGCTCAGTATTTGCTAAGGCTAGCCCTTGGTGTAACCGATGATGGAGAGGGTGGCGATATTCTTACTTCGTTACTGGCAGCTTCGCTGCCTACGCTGCCATTCCATGTACTCAAGGAGCTTCTTGACGATACACCTCCAACTACAGATGATGGTCTGCTTTTGCGTCGTACAGCGATTGAGGTTGGCGCCGTGTTATTACTACTTAACTGTCTAGCCGTTTTCACGCACCAGACCGGCCACAATGAAGGTATGCTCGACTATTTATATTTCACGTATTAAAAGGACTATATTTTATTGTTTTCATCTTCAATTAATTAAAAAACTGTTAATCATAGGAATAGACCAACGACCTGGTCAGTCTGGAAATCGAAGTGATGATAAATCGCATCTGTACTGGGCTAAAGGCACAGGTTTTGGCACTGGATCAACCCAGCAATCTTGGAACGTTGAACAAGCGCTTATGCGGCAGCGCTCGGAAGAGGAGCATGTGACCGTACTATTACAGGTGCTCGCCAGCTACATGGGATCGGGTGATCAGCCGCAAAAGAAGCTGCCACCTGTCTTTATAGAACTGTTATCCCGCTCGTGTCTTCTACCTGCTCTCTCTTCTTATCTGCGTAACGATTCGGTTCTTGACATGGCCCGCCACATTCCGCTTTACCGAGCGGTTCTTCAACTGCTGCGTGCTATGGCCAATTCAAGCCAGTTGGCGCCGCTACTTTTGCCAAAGAATGGCAAGTCTGGCGAACCATCGATCGTTTCTTTATTATCTAGTATGAAGGTCTGCGTTGATACATATGTTCACAAAATTAATCGAACAAAGAATAAGTCCAAGTCTAGCAGCACCACAAGCAAATTCACCGAGGAAACTGAGCAGGACGAAGTTCTAGTAATGCTCATCCCTGACATTCAGAAAAGCGCAACAATTGTGCAAAATGCGACTGTTAGACTTGCTGATACGAGCGAAGAAGTAGCCGGACCCAGTCCATCTGGTCCGGAAGTGCCCTTGAGAACAATCGAACAACGCTATTTGGAAGTTATGAAAAATTTACAATTTGGTAAGTTTGCTAAATTATTTAATGTTTTAGTCAAAAAATAATTAAAAATCTTATTCTATTTTTTATAATTTTCAGATACGTATGAGATGATAACTGAATCGCCAGATGGTGGTTTTAAGTTTGCTGTGTCGTATCATTTTGAATCGAATATGCGCACAGCGGGCGAACGCAATCACCCTATGCGCGTAAAGCGGCTCGCCCAAGAAGCGGTAACGCTTTCCACTGCATTACCACTCTCTTACAGCAGTAGTGTATTTGTTCGCTGTGATACCGACCGGCTTGATGTGATGAAAGTCCTTATTACCGGCCCTTCCGACACCCCTTATGCCAATGGCTGCTTCGAATTTGACGTTTATTTCCCTTCGGACTATCCTAATAACCCAATGATGATCAATTTGGAAACAACGGGTAGGCGTTCAGTACGCTTTAATCCGAATCTTTACAATGATGGCAAAGTATGCCTCAGTGTTCTTAATACTTGGCATGGCAGACCCGAAGAGAAATGGAATGCTCACACTAGTAGTTTTCTGCAGGTATTTATTACCATTATTATAATTGTTTATCACTACAATTCTTATTAATTTTTCGAATTAAAATTTGCTAGTATTTTCAAATAATTTATTCAAATAAATTCATACGACAAATTTTCAAGTAACAATTTTTGCTCAACAGGTTTTAGTATCCATACAATCACTTATATTAGTGTCAGAACCGTATTTCAATGAACCTGGTTACGAACGTTCGCGAGGGACGTCTAGCGGGGCACAGTCTAGTCAAGAGTACAATGCCAATGTTTGTCAAGCTACTGTAAAATGGGCAATGCTTGACCAGATTAGAAATCCATGCCCTTGTTTTAAAGATGTAAGTTTGTTTGTTATAAATTGATTGTAATCATCAGAATTTATCGTCGATGCTAGCGAAGAAAAACCCTCGGAGAAAGGTCCTAGCGAGTATCCCGTTTGAGATCTCGCAGCGAAGACTATCCCATTTGAAGATTTCATCAAATTTGTACTACAAATAAAATAACTCAAAAATTCGGGCTTAAAAGTGGTTTTTTGGAATTTTCAAAGGTGCATCTTGTTCATTAAGTTGTAAGGATTAATATTGTCGGGGAAAAAAATTAAATTTAACAACTTATTAATGACATATATAGATTTTAAAAAACAATTGCGAAATGAGATAGTCTTCGCTGCGAGTGTCGCGAAATGGGATAGTCTTCGCTGCGAGACCGCCAAATGGGATAGTATTCGCTGCGAGATCTGAAAGGGGATAGTCTTCGCTAAAGTCTGAAATGGGATAGTCTTCGCTAGCACCGACGTTATATGTACTGTTGTTATTATCAGTTGAGTTGTAAGTTACCAAGTTAATACAATATCAATAATTACTGTCTTAGGTTATTCATACTCATTTTTGGATGAAGCGACATGAAGTTGTAGCACAAATAGAAGGCTGGATTAGAGACATGGAAATTCAAGGAGCAGATAGACGATCTACTAGAACTATATCTTTAAGCGCTTTATCTTTAAGGGTGAGTTTTATAAATGTGTTATATTATCTAAGATTTTTCTATAATATTAAAAATATTATTATGTCATTAATATGAAAGATAAAGAGATTTAGGTCAAAGATTTTAACTAATTTTAATCCGGTGACTCATCATTTAACGTGAGAAGCTCGTCAATCTCTAAAACTTGATACCTCTGAAAATTTTATAAAAATAGTAAATTGCATGTATATCTCAAAAAGAGAAGCATTGAGATCTAGCGATTGATGATTTTTCACGTGATGTAATGATAAGTCACCATCCAAAAATTGATATAAAACTTTAACATTTCGTTAAATGTTAGATTATTTATTAATAAAAATTGTATTTTATTAACAGAGGCATTACAAACTATTAAGAGAAGAATTAAGCAAACTGCCAACGCCGGAAGGCTTAGAAGACCTTGCCGAGCCGTTGCGCCCACCTAGTGCGTTTCTTGAGATGTCAGGAACTCCTGTGACACCGAGTACGCCGCCAACATCAACGCATACTACATCCGCGACCACCTTTGCCGGTTCCACAGTGTCGGGCAGCAACACGGCAGAGACGAGTAATCACGTGCACCACGATATTGATACCGACGTCGAGATGGAGAAAATGGTCTCGAAGGTGTGCGAATGAGGAGGGCTATCGCAAACAAATTGTTGGACGTTTTTTAAAGTCTATTAGTGTTGTTGTGAATACAAAGAAGAAAGAAAAAAAAGTCGCAACGTCGCTATTGTTGGGAGAGAATTTATCAAAGTAAAAAGAAAAAATAACGACTGCTAATAAGAGGAGAAGAAAACTGAACCGAAATCGCCCTTTGGTTGTGTGCAGTTGATAAAAGTAAAAGAAACGAGAGTGAATCTTTTAAACGTTGCATTCGATTTTTTTAAGCGACTTTGTTCACTATCGTCCTTAAAAAGAATCTGTAGCATGAGAATAAATGCTATTGTGATGTGCATGTTGCGAATGCACACTGTGTAAAGTTGATAATAAGAGAGGTAATGAATTAATTTAAAATTAAAAATGAAAAAGTGTTGACGAGAGTCGTTCATAGTGCGTGCATACTGAGGCTGCTATAATACATGTGCACAGCGTTCGTTCTACTACTGTGTGTAAACTGAATAGGTCGTTACCTTTGCTATTTATTATAGATGTTCCTCGTTTGTAAAGCCGATGAAAGTGACATTGGCAAGGCAATACGACCGCAGAAAATCTAGCGAATCGTCATTTTCATGAATAACCCGACGACTACTTGCCGTCGATTACTGTACAGTAAAAATGATACTACCCAGATCAGTCGCATTGATTTTTGAGTTTACTATTTTTTTTTTTTTTTTTATAAATTATTTGTTAAAATTTTGTTGATATCATTTTAAGAAAGTACATTGTTTATAAACTAAAATGATCTTGACATTTAAAGTGAAACTCGATATCAATTTGAACTCATCTTGTTAAAAACAAAGAAAAAGAAAAGCAAAAAAACAATAATAAGTTACATATTAATGATGGCTATATACATTTATTTTCTTGGACCTCGACATAACCAGCGAATGATCCTTTCTACGTATTACGCAGTTTTCGTCTTTTTATTACTTTTTAATTACATTAATATATTATTTATTTTATTATTTATGTCTTTCTTCTTACAGTAAAACGTTGACTTTGATACTTAAGGTAAAATTGAAAAAGAGAGTGTTTGATGTAGATAGCGTTATGTTTATATAAAAAGCGATATTGTGATCAAAAGCGATCGCGGTTGCAAACTATTGGTAAAAAAAAATAAATGATTAATGTAAATATCTTCATTAAGTAATCTTGCACACACGTATATATGTTTATAATTCTAAAAAAAAAAAAATGAGGAGTATTGGAAGAGTGCTCGACAGAATGTATGTCTCGGCAGCTATAACAAACAAATATCCACATAGAAAACAAGAAATTCATGATTAGTATCCCAATAAGCGCGACGAATGGTATGCGAGTCGCTTTTCTGGTGAAATGATGATTGTAAAGAGATGTATGAAACAGAAATGTTAATAGTTATTTATAATAAACGATTATTACCACTCGCAATTACACTTAGATTTCTTCATTTATTACTGACTCCAAACATTTTAATCACATTACATTCTGGTAATTATTTTTCAACAGATATTTCAAAAGTGTTATAGTTAGAAAAAAAGTAGGAATAGAGCGGCGGCAACAGCAAGTGGTGTCAAGTGGTCAATGCCTAGGGTAAGCGGTATAGTTAGCGGCCACTTAAGAACGAATGGCCACTCATTGTATTGTATATCTATATATACTGTCCGCCATATGAAAAAATCTGTAGTGGCCAATGACTATCAGGTGGCCGCTAACTGTACTGCTTACCCTACTTGCGGGCTAGCACGGCAGCTTAGTATATAGGTAAAGGTGCAAGCGAAGAAACCTTTCTATTATCTCTTTCTTCTTCTTACAATGATGCTCATCTTTTTTTGAAACAAATTTATAAATCAGCTAGATATAATAAAGAGCGATAATTTTAATTGATAATTAAAAAAAAAAGAACGTTCGGAAGTAAAATGACATATATAAGTATTTTCACACTTTTCACAAATCCATTTTAGAGAAAAAAAATAAGAGGCACATTAAGTTATATTAACTTGTCTGTATACCTGCCTCATTTGGGCTCAGATCATAAAGATTTTAGTTTTAATACTCTCATAAAAGGGATATTCGGTCCTTTCTACCTGCGCAGAGGTATACGTATAAAAATGGATCTTCGTAAATTTGAATATTCTAGTACACTTTAGACAAGTTGCAACGAGTAATATTGAAAAATAAAGTTATGAGCGAGCATCTTAAAATATTTTTCTGCGCGTGTTTCGTTATTTCCGAGCTCGTAGTTCTTTTTGATTAAACTCAATTGAATAAGTTAGATTTGGTGTATCAAAGGCAACTTTGATTGCGCGCTGGTTTTTTTTTCATAATTTTCCTCAAAAACTACTTATTGTTTATCGTAGTAAACGTCGGTTTTTGCAGTTTTTCTTTTATTCTTTACTCACTAAGTTTGAAAAAAAAGTATAATTGCAAAACGTTAAAAATAAAAAAAAAGAACAAATTATAAGAGTTTTACACTACTGCTAGACAAATCAGCATAGACATATGAGAATAATTTTTTATCCGTCCAAACTATAGAAGATTGAAAAGTTTCATCTACAGTGCAGCAACCCCCACTCGACATCTCTTCCCATCCGCATTGCATTTTCAAAGGTGTCTTCTCTTCGCAACCCCCTCCGCTCATTACTCCCACGCAAAGCAAAATTGCAAAATGCAAAATCAGCCAATAACAACGAGATTCGAAAATAAGGGTGGTGGGGTAAAAGGACCGAAAGGTAAAACTCGCCCAGGTAGTGGGGGATGGAAAGTGGAGAGAGGGTAGAGTACCTAAGTACAGAAAGTACCTGATTTACCCCCCGGCATGTGTCCCATACTGACACTTTCCAAAGTCGTTGATTCGTTCCCCTCCCAGAACATCCCTCTTAATGCAACGAGCCCGATCCTCAGTGGTCGATTCACTTTTGCATGTACCTAGGGCTAGGTGCAATTGCTCGGTACCAACCGGGTATTAAAGTCCAGACTGAGGAGCTCGAGTTCACAGTCTCAATCGACCCGGCGAACAGTCAACTTCGCCAAGTTTGAACATTTATTCCTATACTGTCTATTTACCTTGTTTTTGTGTACCGTGTTTGTTTACGAACAGCCGAAATGGCAAAGATGCAGTTCTCTTTGCCCCAGTATTTGTTTGACAACACCATCAGCCCTGATAAATTCGGGCTCGTCGACGACACTCCTAATACGAGCGGTCTACTGAATGATGATGATGATAAGCTGGGGCAACTTTGGAACTCAATATTCATCGGGTAAGTTTTGTTTTTTATTCTTCGATAATGACTGCGCTATTAGAGGCGATTGACTAACGAACAATTCTCGTATGTTTCAGAGATTGCAATCCGTTTTTTAATCAAAATATGCCAGATGAATCCATGGACTTGGACAGCACGAGCGATATGTAAGTAAACTTTGCTAATCGTTTATCAGTTGAACTTGGGACGTTTATATAGCCGATTCGAGCAACCGATTCAGCGCTCGATTGTCGATCGAACGTTGGCAATAATTTGTAACGTTTACGTAAACAATAACAAAGCGCGACAGGTAGAGTTCGCTGATAAGCCTCACGGAGAATACGCGCTGAGTATACCGCCGGGATCTTTTTAACTCTACTCGTTACATCTTGCGTTTTATCAAATTTTGAAGAAAAAAAAGCAGTCGCCAAATACAAATTGCCGCTCCATAGAGTTTTGGCCACTGTTGCGCGACAAAAATTCAGACTGTCAAAGCAAAGCAATTAAAATGCCTACTCGCAGTCTTTTCAGCAACGTCGACGACCCAACCACGACCAGGGTAGTAGAGGGCGAGTGGGTAGAATTGCCTATTTTGATCCAAGTCGACGGTACCAACGAAGTGTACCAGGATATCGGCGGAGTGCAGTTCGATCAGGACGGCAACATCATCTTGGAGTCGATCGGCGCCATGAATGCCGATTTCGAAACTGAAGAGATGGAGCAGATGGATTATCAAGCCGATGTAGAGATGATCGAACCACAGCCGGCAAATAATCAAATAAACTGCGAGATGAACCAGCAGCAACAACTCGTTGTGGGTCAGGAGGTCGCTGGTTACATCGACAGCAATCAGGTCCTTCACTACTTCGTGGACCCGCAACAGGCCATTCAAGAGATCGACTGGAGCGCGGTTAAGATAGAGATAGTGGAGGAGGAGGAGCAGAAGGAGGAACAGGTCGACGAAGCTATGGAAGACAAGGAGAATGTGCCAGTAGTGCCAGTGAACGAGGCTCACTGGAGCGAGGAAGACAAGCCGCCTTATAATTTCAGTCACTTGATAACCTTGGCTTTGAGAAGCAGCAGCTTTGGCCGCCTGCGCACCAAGGAGATGTACGACTTCATCCAGTAAGTAGCTCCTTTCGCTCTATCGTCCCCTAAATCGTCTACAATCCAAAAGCCCCTTTTTTAACACAAAACGATTTTGTTTTTGCTCCAGGCGCATGTTCCCGTACTACCGCAACGTCGCCCAGAGAAACTGGAAAAACTCATTGCGCCACGCGCTCACTCACAATCGCAATTTCGAATGCAACAAGACAATCGAGAAGCGCAAGAACAATTACTGGCGCATCAAACCCGCCAACTTGTCGTACATGATGGCCGAGCTCGTCGCGTGCTCGGTGGCTAACGATTTGAACCTTCGCAAGACCTGCAGCGATTACGATAGTCTCCGGGTAATTTTGAAGGAAAGATGTCAGGATGATCCTTGGTTCATGAAGGCTTAGTTTTAAATACGTATACGAGAGCAAACTTGTTGACGCGCCGAAGCCTAAAGGAATATAACTTGTTTACGTGTAGTCTGTAGGTAGTGAGTAGTATTAGCTTTAATCGTGTAAGTTTCTAATCCTTGACGTTTATATCACTGATATAATAACTAGGTCTTAATTGCGAGAGAGAAAAAAAAGTACAAAAAAAAGCTTAATCTAGGCTAGTATATTAGTTTAGTAGATAGAAATAATTTACCATAGGCTGACTTTTGCAAAAGGCGGTGACTTACGGCCATCTGGAAATTGATGGTATAATGGAGTCCCTTGCAAAAAAAATTCACAACCGGCCCTTTTCAGGGCTATGATGCGCGGAACCTGCTCAGCGACCTCCCCGTGGTGCGCATTGGGTAATGCTGATGCTGACAGTTGACATGGAAATTGCGACTAAATCAATCGATTTACTTGACGAAATTTGCCATCTTGACTGACGTAACTTTAATTTTGATTATCTATAATTTTATTGTACTTACTTAATATACGAAACTTTTAAAAACTCGGTGAAGGTTTGAAAAAACAAAAAAAAAATTAAAAATTTTAAAATTATAAACATTATGTATCTATCGTATCGATTTTAATTATGCTTACTTATCTAATGTTTATCTTAAGTTAGTTTTAAGCGTTTGGTAATAAGATTTAGACGTAAGATTTATGTTAAGACTATTGCTTATGATATCATGTATACGATTTATAAAGAATAAAATAAAAAATACAAAAAAATTGTAAAAACCGATAAAACCTTGCGTTTATTTTTCCAAATTAAAAAAAAAATGAAAAAATCGATATTAAACAAAAATAGCAGTAGGAAAATTTTAAACTCACGCACATGCTTGATTTGCCTACTCTGACAATGAGCTGTCATTCGTGACTTATCAATGAGCAAACAATGTTGTTGAATATTGTTAAACCGAAACTTAGTTCAACCCTGTTCAGAGATTCCGTTATCAACATGTGCTTGCATATATGAATACTCGTTTACTACTGTCGCATATCAATCGAGACGCTTAGTTTCTTAGATCGATAAAAAAAATTTTCATTTCGACTCTCTTCTTCTACTTCTTTCATTCGCGTTTAAAGTATACCTCAAGTAGTTGTGGATTCGGATGATTACATTAGGCACAAAAGTTTAAAATATAAATGAAAATTTTGATTGCGTAACGATTAAAGTCGAACGATTTAATAACGATGCAGCAATTAGTTTTTGGTTGGATCGATTACTTTCTGTTTGTCAACCTCCTGGGAATAAGCCTATTGATAGGCATTTACTTCGGATGTTTTAGTAAGCAGGATAGTGTTAATGAATACCTGTTCGGTGGAAAGACAATGGGTTACGTTCCCGTTGCTACCAGTATTTTGGCAAGGTATTTATGCGTACGATTGTATATTTCACGAAATAAATTAAGAAAACAAAACAAAAAATTGAATAATCATTTGTACTCCCGTTAACGATTTTCTTTTCAAGCCTCTTGTCAGGTATAACGTTCTTGGGTGTACCCACGGAGGTTTATCTTTACGGCTGCTTTTATTTCTTCATCATTATTAATAACATAGTCACCGGCCTGTGCACAGTTTACGTCTTCATACCTGTATTCTACAATCTCCAAACTTCAAGCACATACGAGTACCTGGAGTTGAGATTTTCAAGGACCATCAGGCGTTTTGCTTCTCTGTTGTACATACTATCCCTTTTCATCTACGTGCCCATAGTCATCTACGTTCCGTCCCTCGCATTTTCCCAGGTTACCGGATTCAATCTCCATTTCATATCACCTGTTCTATGCCTCATCTGCATCACCTATACGACAATGGTAATTATTAAAATTTTTTTAATGATAATTTATATTTGATTGTTATGAAATAAAAATAATAAAATGACAACTGATGATTTAGGGAGGCGTCAAGGCTGTCGTTTGGACGGACACGATACAGTTTATCTTTACGTTAGGAGGCCTTGCTACCGTTCTCTCTCTGGGCATTTACGCGACTGGCGGATTCGCCAATATCTGGAAAATTTCGGGAGAAGGAAAGAGACTGGATATTTTTGAGTAGCCGTCTTATTAATTCTGTCCTTTCTCAGTTTTATTCAATTCTTTAATCAAAATCCTATTTAATTTTCTACCTAGTTTTAACCCGAGTCCTTTCGTGAGAAATACATTTTGGGGAATGTCAGTGGGCACCCTCTTCGCGTCTCTCAGTCACTCCGCCGTCGGGCAAAAGTTCATTCAGAGATACTTATCAATAAAGTCTCAGACGGACATCAACAAGTATGCATTGTTGTTTTACGGACAAATTTTACGGATCTAATTGTTTATCCTTGCGTTTCAGAGCTGTTTTATTGAAGACAGTGGGCACCGTATTGATAGAAATTTGCTGTACGTTCACCGGCCTCGTAATGTACACTAAATACTACAATTGCGATCCCATTAATGCAAAGGTGCGATAATTTTTTATTGCAATAGAAACCCAATGCATATTGTGCATAAAATATTGATTTTTCATGAAAATTTACTCGCGTATACAGCTGGTTACGCGCAACGATCAAATCGTGCCTTACTTCGTCATGGACATAACGAAGCAAGTGCCAGGCGTATCTGGTCTTTTTCTCGCCGGCATCATCAGTTCTGCCTTATCAACGATGAGCGCAAGCATAAACACCTTATCCGGTATCATATACGACGATTTCATCGAGCAATGGATGCCGAACAATTCCAAAAAGGACATCAGAGCTGCCAATATCATGAAGGTGATGCTCCTTTTCAACAATAACATCGTCTCGATATAAAAAATCCAACAAAAAAAAAAACAATTATCAACAGGCAATATCCGTGCTAGCCGGCCTGATCAGCATAGGCTTGATATTCGCGATCGAGCGAATGGGCAGTACGGTGCTGGAGATGTCGTACAGCATCCGGGGTGCGGCGGACGGTCCGCTGCTCGGTCTCTTCCTCCTCGGCATGTTCTTCGACTGCGTGGGCCGGAAGGGCGCGGCGATCGGCGCCGGCGCGGGCCTGCTCTTCATGCTCTGGATCACCATCGGCTCCAAGTGGCACATGCTGCACAATCGATTCCGCTACCCTACCCTGCCCCTCTCCACCGACAACTGTACCTTGGGCGCGAACGAAACGTTCGCCAGCAGTACCACCAGCGCGCCGACTTCCTTTCTCGAGTCCGACGACGACGAGCCCATGATACTTTTTCAGATAACGTTTTTGTACTTTTGCCTCGTTGGCTCGTTGGTCACGGTCGTCGTTGGGCTCGTCGCCAGCTGGACCATCGGCGAGAGCGAGACGGTCAAAGTCAATCCCGAGCATCTGTCGCCGATAGTGCGAAGGTGCGTATGGGTTTGGAGTAATGTGTTGTATATGAGGGTTTGGTTATACTTTTGGATGGATTATTGAACGTTGTACATTTTTGCAGATTCTACACAAAAAAGTACGTTGAAGTGCCGTTGAACGACATGACTCAGGCAAAAGAGGCTTTGAAATAGATAATATACTTAAGAGAGCTGAGGTGCATACTTGCGGTTGTAATATACAGAGTTCCTATTGTTATGTATATATACGTTGTAATCGAATATTATGTTTTGTTACATTAAAATTAATACTAGAAAAAAAATTGATTAAAACTTTAGTGTAAACACTATAATCCCTCATACGTTCCTTTATTTCCAAAAACAAACAGAAATGTCGATATTCATATAAATACACAGACAGAGAATAAGACTAAAATTAGTGCAGTCTGTAAACAAAAGCAGGCGCTTTATTAAGTTAATCCAAAGTTAAACGCAGACTTCATTCGTCACTTATAACTCGCGCAAGGCAAACAATTTATTTACGAACGTCGTTTCGGCGCCCGCCGGCAAGAACTTTACAATTTCACTCCGGGAAATAAAGTCGGGACCGTAAAAAAGTTTACGACACAGAGCATACGGGCGCCTCTCTCTCTCTCTCTCTTTTGCACTATTGCTACTCCCGTGTGCGCCCCTCTCTCGTGTATATAAAGCTCCTCTAGCGCGATAAAACACGCGAGACATACGCAATAAATTAACGACGAATGATCCGCATTATACTTGAGTGTCGCGTTATTTTCCGGGCTCGTTATCGAAAATTCTAAGATACGGTAGTTTAAGATTGAAAAAAAATTTTTTTTCTTTCATTTAAATTTGTACAATTGTTATTTGTTTAAAAAAAAAAATCAATTCTCATAACGTTTTTAAATGAGGGTTTTAATTTTAATGCAAAAAGTAAGTAATCAGTAATGTGCCAAAAGTACAGACAACAACATAATATCGTTAATTGCACTACTACCAACCGCGAAAACATTCATTTTATCATTCTTCATGTGATAATTATAAGGTTATCGTAATTGAAATACTTCAATGATAAAACGATAATTTATAAACGCGCAAAGAAAATCCGCGTCGATTAAAACGGCAACAATTGATGTGTTTTTGTAATTCATGCCCGCACGCATTGATATGAAGTCGCGGTACAGAGGTTAGTCGGCGCCATTTGTAAGGTGAAGGTGGCGTAGCGGCCTCTGCCTACGAACCCCGACCATAACAAATATTCAGCGCCATTTTTACACGAGTAGCTCCTACTACATCTGCTGTAGTCGATCGGACGTGTAGCCGAAGTTGTCTAATCAATTGATTAGAAAAAGTCAACATCTTCATCTGTATTGAAGGACAAGTGCCTACAAGTGTAAGTTGGAAAGCAATTGGAGTATAGAAATCGAGTCGGTATGGCTTCGAACGGAAACAATTTTGTCACGGTTAAAAAGGAACGAGACGAGAACAATAGGAGCAGTAATGGTAACAATGATAACAGAAGATCGCAGCAGCAACAGCCGCAAACCTCTCAGCAACAGCAGCCTCAAACTTCCCAGCAACAGCAGCCTCAAACCTCACAGCAACAGCAGCCTCAAATCCCACAGCATCAGCGGCCTCGAACTCCCCAGCAACAGCGGCCTCGAACCCCCCAGCAACAGCAGTCTCAAAACTCTCAGCAACAGCAAGCTCCGCACTCGCATCAACAAACCAGATCCAACGGGCCCGACGTCGTTCCTAACCAGCAAAATCCCCCAGTTCCAGTTGCTCTGAGACAGTTGGCAGTGATAACTCAGGGCGTAATGTTCAGCGAGCTACGGGCCATACCGACAAGTCCTACTCTGGATTGTCCGCCGGGCACATGTTTCAGATGCCGGCTGTTGGGCCACTGTCTAAAAGACTGCCCGTACCCGTCGAAGACGGTGCCGTTCTGCCGCAACTGCGGCCGTCACTGCGTCATGGTTGAAAACTGTCCCCGCTGCTATCTTCAGTACCAAAGACTTGCACGCGAATGGAACCAGCAGCGGAGGTCGCTTATCGTAGAACGATCTGCCCCCGCGATCATTCCCTCGCAGCAGGTAGCTCCGGTGCAACCATCGACATCAGCAGCAGCAACAGCAGCTATTCCTACTACCTCTGCATATCCGCCACAGGGTGCAGATACGCTGGTGCTCCGTCCCGCGGGTGACAGTTCACGTACTGCAAATGGCTATGCTCAAGATCAACGTTCAACCGACGTGTCGACAAGATCTGAACAGAATGTTAATGGGAGGGAGGAACGCGAGCGGGATTTGCAACTTCGTGGGGAAAGGTCGGAAACGAGGCGCCGAGTTAGACGAGGTATTCCTGCTGAGGAGCTGAAAGATTTCATTAAAAATCTTGATGGATTGTCTCCACAGTTAAAACAGGATGCTTTAGAAGCGTTTTTATATGAGTAGAGTTACTCTGGATTAGTGATTACACATCAAGAATCTATGGTTCACATCCTAGATATATTTTTGCAGAAAGTTTGAAAAACAACAAAATTTCTGCCAAATGTTACGTAGTACAAAAATTCTTGTACTTACTGACAGCATAGCTCAGTTTTAATAACTGTAAGTATTCTTTATAGTGTTTGATATAATATTGATAAAGCTTTATCTTACCAATTGTAATATTTCCAGGTGGATTTTTACAGTAAGTTACAAATAATGTAATGGAATAAATACTACAGTAAAAAAGCAGTTAACAATACAAATGTTAAATATAGTTTGAAGTAATGTATGATTTCATGATTATGAACATCAATTTTAGGTAGTGAATAAATTCAAATGATATAACATCGCATTATTTTATTTTATAGCACAATCTTATTGTAGGTAATATTTTATTGCTAACATTTATATCTTAACAGAATTTTGATAAAAAATGCTTTTATACTTAATATTATTATTTAAAATTGTATATTCAACTCAACAAAAATCGTTGTTAAATAGTATTGACATTTTTATTTTAAATTGCTTGAAATGCAAAATACCAAATCCAATATTAGAAGATCTTTGCCTTTCTATTTAAAAAACGATTCAGAAAAATGTACATAAATAACTAAATATAAATACTAATTGCAGGCGTAAGGCCCTCTGAAATTTTTGCATAATAAATAAATATAGTAAGAGCAGCAACTTCAAACGATTTGTAATGCGCGCTCGCGTTCCAAAAATCGCGCTAATCAAAATGACGCGTGTCACAAATAGATTACGTTCGTAGTTTACGTAATTCAGTATAGTTTCTCGTCGCTAGCTACACCCACGCTACTATTTCGAGTTCTCGGAAAGCTCGCGCACCCTGAGCTCCTCAGATATCATTTCGCTTCGGAGAAGAGACGTTCGCAGCCAAAAGCCGGAAGAAGACGAGCCAAGTGATCGTCGTTTCGAACAATCCAGCCAGCATGCCGCCAGCTTCAGTCCGAAACAACGAGGCAAAGGACGAGAGAAGCAACGGAGGCACAAGGGTCCCAAAAAAAGAATCGGTCTCCTCAACATCCCGCATGGCAGAGGTAAGATGGCCGACGGAATCACGCGGCGTTTCGCAGCAAGCCGACGGTTCCAAGCAAACGCGCTTTCCCGGGCCGTCTACGTCCAATGAGCAAAATCAGGATGGCAGTCCGGACAGTGCAAGCGACCAGCCGTCCGTGATAAAGAAGGGCGTGATGTTCGACGACCTCAAGCTCATACCGACTGATCGCAGGATCGATCCTCCATTCTGGGTCTGTTTCAATTGTTGGCGCAAGGGCCACATCGCGAAGAATTGCAACTTGCCGCCGAAGCATTCTTACTGCTACAATTGCGGCCGCGTGAACGTCAAGGTCGACGACTGTCCGCGCTGCTCGGAGGCTTATTTCCGCTCGTTGCCTCACAGGCAGAACGCCGCTGCTCGGCAAGGTGGACAAGCGCCGCGAGTCGCCCAAACGCCATCCTCGCCGACCGAAACGGTGACTCCTCGTGCCCCGGACGAATTTGAATTACGGGGAAGAAGAACTCCGGACTCGCTGCAGACGACGCTCGTCAACGAGAGTTTGCGCGGGAAGAGGGAACAGCAGCAGCCACGTGCTACCGCTCGTGCAAGTTCCACAGTCGCGGCTGAGACGATCGAGATGTCCAAGGAAGAAGAAAAGAGACGGCAAATGGAGAAGTTTCGCCAGCGCAAGGACGAAGAACGTAGGCGGGAGCTTGAAGAGGCGGAGAAGAAGAAAGAGGAAGAGTGCAGGTACGAGGTGGAACAAGCCGAGCTGGCCGAGCAGCGTAGGCGAGATATGGAATTGCGCAGGGAGCGCTTGGAGTTGTTCACGCGAGAGCAACGGCGACGAGTGAGGCGTAACATTTCCGCGGACGACTTGAAGGAGTACATAAAAAACCTTCGGTCCCTGCAATTGCCTCAGGATTTGAGACAGGATGCTCTAGAAGCTTTCTTGTACGAATAATGGATAGTCTGGAGGAGAAGGAGAAGGAGAGAAAAAAGATAAGAGGGAAAGAGGACGAGGAGAGGGTGTCTGTAGACAAAGAGGACAGCAGCGCCACGTTAGGTTTTGGAGTTAAAGGCGATTACGTAATGTAGACGTAGTACAGTATGTGGGTGAAAGAAAAATTTTAGTCTGTTAACTTCAGGAAAAAGTTGCAGTATACTAAATTTAATACTACTAGATTATTGAATTATGATAAATTTAAATTCTTAAAGAATAATTGGAATTAGTGTTAAGGAAGATTCATATGGTTTTTTTATATACTAGTACATATACACAAAAATAAAAAAAAATTTTACAATCAAGAGTATAATACATAAGTATAGAAGCTATTGATAATGGAAAAGTATGTGCTTGTTGATTATAGAGAAAAGTATTGAAAATAAAGATCTAGAGAAAATAGAAAAATTTGAAAACAAAAAATTTTAAAAGAATGAAGGATCTAATAAATGTTTAAGAATATATATAATAATCAGTTATAAAAGAAGATTAAATAGTAAAGGTTTATTTAACCTTTGAAATTCATTTGGTATTTTAAAGAATTTTAAAACTTATGTTATCGAAAACTTTAAGTTTAATTAAAAATGTACAAAAATGTTTGTACTAGCAACAGTAATCAACGTTAGTTATACCAGGTAATTTCTTTATTACTTTATAAATGAATATTAGCATTGAGTTATATTAATTTTATTCTTTTATTTTTTAGGTTTTTTATTTAAAATAGATTATAATCATTGTGGAACAATGATGTTAGAAATTTTTATGCCCAAAAAATAATAAAGAATATTGAAGGGACATATAAAGAGTATTATAATTAAGTTATATATGATAAACATGGAATCATAATGGAAAAAAGTTGGATGTTTATTGACGTTTTTATATCATTTATTTTGATTGAAATGAAAAATCTCTTAGAATATTTCTTAATATTTCACTTAAAACTTAATCACAGTTACAAAGTACTGTATTTATGATTGTAGTTATGAAAAATGATTTCATAAATCTTTGCACTTTTTCAGACTTTTGAATAAAAATAATTAGACGAAAATTTCCAAGATAAATCATTTTTATTTTGTCACGTTTTATAACTTGCCGTACAAATGGTATTACTTATATGCACAACTAATGGATTAATGAAACAGTCGTTCCAGTTAAAAGTTCACTTAGGTGTGTATACATAAGCCTACAAAGCCCCTTGCGCCATTTGTAAGCTTCCTCGTGCTCACGAACATAATTAGAAGTTTGTCAACCGAAAACAAACCGGCAGGGCTGAATTGTCCACGAGTCGCCTGTCTCTTTTGACCGCCTATACTCGTCAGCAAACGGACAATCAAGCCGACCGCTGTTGAACTACAGCGCTCACGTGTTTAACGAGCTCAAGTGAGACACAAGCGCGCGTGGAGATGGGGAAAAAGGATCTAGTTATTTCAACAGCTTTTGAGAAACGAAAAACTTACTCGACGTCCTCAAGTACCCCATGCTAGGACAACTGCGCCTCTTCCAGGAAAGGAATTACAGAGGTTCTGTGTAGTACTACCCAAAAGTTAAATTGAAAAGCTTTGATGGAATTTTTAAAGATTTAAACGAAAGCACAAGATATTTAACTTTTTTCCAAGCTTTTTGAAAATTTTCAAATTAAACAGGTCTATTACTTGAAAAAATAGTTAACATACTTTCTCAAACTATAGTTTGTAATTGCCACGTGGCTCGCGCGCAATTACAAGCTAGTTACTGTTGTTTAGAATATTGTCTAAAAACAAAGATTTTTATCAAACAATCAAAACTTTTAAAAAATTTCAATCAAAATTATACAGGAATACAACAAAAATTTAGTAGCCATTTACTTAAAATTAACTAATGTGACATGAAGTAGTCAATTGATTATGATAAAGTAACATTGTTTATACAACCGTATTTGTACAAGCGATTGCTTGGTATTTTCGTTTGAACTCCAATTTGAGACACGTGTTTGTTTTTTTTTCGGTCAAAGAATGTCAATAAAACTTTATCAAACACGCACACCGGGATCACGTGCAAAGCAATCGAACTCTATTTTTTCTGGATATTAACTTATTTCGGAAATCGTTACCTGAATCATTTAAAACTCGTGTTTGACTTTCCTTAGATATCAGTACTAATTTTAACTTTATTATTCAACTTATTGAATCTATATATACATCTCTATTAAAAACTACATATCTTTTTATAACGATAATCTATCTTTTATAAAACTTACATAGGAGAAAAAAAAATGAAAAATGTTTAACTTGCCCTTCAGTCGAACTTTATTTCCATTCTATCAAGCTTGAAGCGTTTCAAAAATAAATTGGCACAGCAGCGAATAGAAAGCTTTTACCGGGGGGAAAAGTGGGGCACAGGTGTGCTTCATTCGCGGCGCAACTATTACACGGTCCAGATGATGAGTAAAAGCGAAAGAAGGGGCTTGCATTTAACGAGCCGGGCCAATCGACACGAGCATCCATTAAGCCAATTTTGAGGGTCGCGTTAAGCCCGGAGCTTTGGGAGCGCGAGTCGCGGTCGCGTTCTCGCCCCGTCCAAATGGGCTCATAAATAAACGCGGCGGGGAAGGGCATAAGTCACGCGGACACGTTGGACCCTCCGCTGATGCGTGCGATGTGAATTTCGCTTGCCCGGCTAAATGACCGTATACCTACTCCGCACGCCCCGGTTTGCGCATTTTCTCTAGCGTGTATTACTCTGCTTTTTTCACCCCCCGCAACTGCATATACCGCTCAAGCTGTATATATAAACTATGCGACGGTGATGTTTGGACTTTTTTGATCGAGTAACTGTACATTTAAATCTGCTGTGGACTGTATAAAAGGATTTTTTTTCAGAATGAATCGAAAGAGCTTTTTACTGCCTTTATGAATAAATATCGTATCAGCCGGTTTCGTTTATTGAATTGTTTGATATTGCATTGGTTTCAGCTTTGATAGGACGTATATTTGCATTTGTAATTAATTCCGTTAAAAATTTGAATTTTAAATTAGAACTAGTTTTTTTTAAAATGTATTTAAAAGCAATTCTTAATTAAATCGCAAATGGCTTTAATCTATTTGGATATATAATTGCAAGGTAATTTCGTAAAATGAAATTGGTTTAAACGCTATATTTGACTTGAATAGCGTAATTATATATAGACGCTTATTGTTTTTTTTTAATTTGATGTCTTAAAATTACTTACACAAATAAACTTTAACAAAACTATTAGTTAACTTTAGAGTTCGTTGGAATGTATAATTATTTGCAATTATGTAATTAAATTTATTTCAATTTCTTAAAGTAAATTGCTAAACTAACTTAAAATAATTATATTTTACAATAGTAATTAAAAATCTTCGAAATAGGTACAATACGTTAATATAAGTTAGAATTAAAAAAGGAACCAAATAGAGGATCATTTTACGTTAATTGCCAAAGGATTTTATTTCTAAAGAAAACTTTTTAAACGTCTTATAAAGTTTTAAGAACTTGCCGTATTTCGAGTACAAATTTGCACGTAACTACTTGGCATTTGGTAAACAAATCGAAACATTTCTCGGTACTTTTGAAAAACATTCTTTTAACTTGAAGAATTTTCAGTTGGCAATTCGGGAATGCGCTGCACTCGAGAGGTCTATTAAAACCAATTCTGCAGCTTAGAAAAAGGTAAGCTCTCGAGGCATTCCAGAAAGAGAGTGTATTTATGGCTCTTATAAACGTCTAATTTCACGTGTATATAAGAAGACTGCCGGAGAGCAGGTAATAACTTACGATGATAAATTTTTCCTTTTCGTTTAATTTAAAATTTGTATAACGTCGACAATTTCTATTTCACATCGTGAATGTTTCAGAAAATTTACTCGAGAGCATCATCGAATATTGATAAAACATGAAATTGAACGCCTAATGAAAATCTTAAACGTAATACTCGTTTGCCAATTTCTCGCGAATTAATTTTCCAGCATGATATTTTTTTCATCAGCAACCTAGACTCAAAGTGACTACTCCTCGGGTCGTTATAATGCCTTTCGCGTCTCCAGCGGGAAAGCGTCCCTCTAAAAATACGCGCCGACAGATCCTCCTAATTTATCTCTCGCCACGATTTTGAAACTTATATAAGGTAAGAAACGTCGCCGTCCATTCGAGCCGTCTCTCTCTCTCTCGAGATTTAATTCCCGAGAATTGAATCAACAGTTGCGAAACGTCTCGTTTGCGCGTCGCGTTGCACCGCATTCTACGGCTTTTTCTATCTCTCCACTCGCTTTTTCTCTCTCGTCTCGAACCGATAATTGAATTATCCTTTTTTCTATTTTCTCCATTTTGCATCCGACAGCTGCCACTCTTTTATTTTCGATTACCCCGCGTATAACAGTTGAGCCGATCGACAATTATCAAGGCGCTGAATCGTAAATTTCATTTTCCGACATTATACCGAGTGCCGATGCGTCTTTGGCAAAAAAATGCAAAAGAGTAATTAAAAGAGCCTTGTTGAAATTTATTGTAATGCAGTGTTACACTGGTCCAACCGTAGGTACTTAAATTCGAATTTAACGCTATGCTGTTTTACGTTTTGTATTTCTGAAAAAAAAACACTCTTGTTATTCATGATTAATAAAGAACAAAATCCAGACGTGAAATAAACTCTTAAGTAGCTCTCCTCTCGTCGTCTGCTGTTCGTTTTGACGCATACAAAAAAAAATGCGAAAAGAAAAGCTCAGCGTGTGGTGAGCTTTGGGTGCACGCGCGCGGCTGGAAGAGGAAAAAAAAAGAATTTACAAGCCCATTTTTCTTTGCAGCCGCGCGCGAGTGTAAGGGGCAACTTTTCAGTCTAGCCCCGTCGAAATGAAACAAGCGCGCCAGACCAGCAGAAACTTTCTTTCGCGCTTATTAAATCGCCAGGCACTTCTTGTTTCCTGCTTATTTTTTTTTCTGCCCCGTCGTTTTTTCTCCGCCGCGAGTGAGGAAAAATAAAGCCGGCGTGTATAGCGCGGCCGACTCGAGAGAGAAAGAGGCAAGGGTTGACCCGTTAACAAAGCGTGAAAACTTTTTCCGTTGGCGACTTTGCGTACACACAGAGGCTGAAAGGCGACAATGCGACCGGCGACTCGTAGCACGTACGACAAATTAAAAATGGCAATGTGGTATGGACAGAAGGCAGATAACAAGTTCGGGACTATCGCTTTTTTTTTCATTTGGAATCGCAGAAAATGTTGAAATTTTGTTTTCCGCCGCATATGTTGGAATAAGCGGCGTTGATTGGCAGCCTATAGAGCGGTTTCATCGGGAATAATGAAAACGTGTTGATGTATAATTGAAATATTAAAATTTTCGCGAAATACTATAATGAGACGAGGGTAGGGGGTGGTCGTATCAAAGGCATTCGATAAAAGAATATGGTAAATTTCGTATTTGCTTTTGTTTTATCCAAAGCTTAATTGGAAATTCGCGCAGCACATATCCGCGACTAATGAGTCCATGGTATTAATTAATTTTCCAATGAAATTACAAGTTTTGTATGGCTTTTGTTAACGAATATATATTTAATAACGAGCTTGCATTTTAAATGAATTTCAATTAATGAGTTATTATGAATTCAAAATGCGCAAATAATTTCTCGAGCTGGACTCGTGAATATTAATGAACGACTAGGAGCGCGCGTTTGCTATCTACTCTCCGCAAATATCCGAATTGTTGTCGGTTTATGGTAAATTAAACAACGGCTAAAGCAGCGCTCACTGCATTTCATTCTTTTTCATTCTCGTGTAATGTTTCTTTCCTTTGGAAAATCATTAAATTATCGGAAGTAAACGGATGATTAGAGCCATAAACTGAAGCTGAAAACGCCTACAAAAAAAAAAAAAAAAAAAGAAATCAAAACTAGGCAAAGACATCGCTGAAGGGTACAGTAAACAGTCGGCGAGTACAGCGACACACATCTCTGACATTCCCCCGCGGGCGCTTCTAAATTCTGACGTACGCGTACTCGCACGTCCGCGCACAAGGACAACTCCCTTATGCCCGAGGGGGTCAGCAACAGCTGGGGCCAAGTGCTCGAACACAAGGTCCAATTCCGCTGCTACTGGCATATCTTCCTTTTCCGCCTATAGTTTCAAGTGCGAAGCCGATGCGCAAAAGAGATGCGGTAGCCATAAGACGAATCTAGAAGTGGCTGGAAGGAGAAGAAAGTAGACGGGGGCTGATGGTATATAGCCGCGTCGGAGCAGCTCGCCGTGGATGGAGTATAAACGAGAGAAGGGTTGCGAGATGATCCGGATAAGCTCATAATCCCTCGGGCAGACGTTGTCCGTAAGATTACGGCTTTCGCACATCTTTTTTCTTTCCTATACCCCTCCGGCTTTATTTCCTTCGTCTCGGCAGTTGTCTTCTTCCTTGTCTTTCTCTCTCACTCCCTCTATCTTTCTTTTTCTCTCTCTCTCTCTCGTTTGACGAAGCTATATCCATGTGCTCCGTTGGAAAATTTATAATCTCTGCAAGTTTACCGATGGCCATATAATGCAAGAGGCAAGCATGATCTTGTCCGTCTTTCAAATTACCTGTAGTATATTAGCCATAAAATTTTATACAAAACTTCACGGAGTATAGCATATTCGTCGAATTTAGAAATTTAACCAAAGTAGGACAAGCGTTTATTTGTCGCGACGCAATAAATATCGAGGACAAACAAAGATCTCTAAAGTCCAACGACACCGCTGACCATTTAATTTCGCCACACCCGCGGTGTGTGTGTGTGTGTCTCGGCGGTGCGGTCCTTTTGCTCTTTGGCTATTAGCAATAAGCGAGCTCGAGGCATTGAAAGGGAGGGGGGGGGGTGGAGAAGGAAACGAAGACCAGTTGCGGCCGCTATCGAAGCTATTTGCATTAAAAGCCCACCTTGACGCTCGGCAAACAAATTTCGAAGGCAAAGCCCTTCTCTCTCCTCTATCCGCCCTATATACCAGCCCGAGTCCATGTATTATTCATGTAATTATACTTCAACGCGTTACGTAAACGTGGAAATTCGAAATTGTCCCTACTACATCATTAAATTAGGATTTGATTAATTGCACGCGCTGCGCAATTATGGCGTCCACTAATTTTCTTAAATTGACTCGTTTCGTTATACAGAACGTCGCAATTGCACCTTATTACTTCGCTATTCATGTTTATAATAATATATTGACGCGCAAATAAATGTTTGCCTTTATTAATTCACCATTGACACGAAAAATGTCCACTTCGAATGAAATTCGTTCAACTATGGGATCGATATGATCGAACATTGAATTAAACGTTCAATATGAATTTTATATCATTTTGAAACTTAATGGAATATATTTTTCCAAACATATCAAAAACATTTCTGTATTCTAAAATTCATGGAGTACATTACCGCAATCATGCGATGATAAAATTATTTCGACTGCCTAGAAATCGATTAATCAGCAAGATTCTGAGTAATTAATTGCGTTTTCACCGTTGACAATAGTTGACAGCTATTATAATGCAGCTCTCAATTTCCGTATTTCAATAGGGGAATATTTGAGTTCCGTTATAGTCTCGTGAATTATTACAAGGACGGGAGAGAGATGCACTCGGAGTCAATCAATTTTAGTCGTCGGCGAAATTTTAAAAAATACACGGCTATCGCCGAATTTTCAATTTGGCCATAATAAATGCGACCTTTTATTGCACGTACCGTTGGTCGTAAAAGTTGAGAGCCGAGCACGGTCGTAGTATAGTTGCTATATAAGGCGACGTTTCGTTTATACCATACCTTTGCATATTAAACCGTTATTAACATTAAGCACTTAATTATAGGCAAATAAAATTTAATCGTCTCTCCCAAAAACGAGCGATTTTCAGGTAACGCTACCTGCAAAACCTTTCGCATGTGCTGTTTCTCGTTACCTGAGGCTAACGAATTCACGTTGACACTCGTTTGAAACGTGCTCTTTAAACGAGAGGCAAAGATTACGTGCCCTTTTTCACCCGAGGTCCGCCCACCAAACCTTTTAGGCTAATAAAAGTAGCCAATGTAGTATGCGTTAAATTGCAAAACGTGCCGATGCAAATGACGGGGCCCATAAAATCGTGTTCAAACCGGTTTCGAAGCAACTATATCTCCGGGCAGCCAACTTACTTACAAATCCGCAGTTGTTTGAGGGAAAAGTGAAAAAGATACCCGTATAGTCGCTGCTACAACGCAAAGGCGAATCGAAGTTTACTTTTTTTTTCTGCCGAATACGCGTTAATCAAAAAATTAACGCCGTTTATGTTACACCAATGCGTATTGGCCCGTGGTACTTGTACGGACGTGAATAGACCCGGAGAAGCGCTCAGCTGTTGATACACTGCGGTCAGCGCTAACCAAGCCGAACCGCAACTGTCCACCCTTGTCTCTCTTCCATTTCTATAATCGAATGATTTTCAGTTATGGATAAAGTAAATTTGCCGTACGCGGACGTGGCTTGTCCACGCGCTGTCCACTTTACGTCTCGACAGTATCCTCGATTTTGTCTGGTTTTTTTAAAGTAACATTGTTTTATAATTCACGTAATTTTTTGTACAGTTCGCTTCTATTCTATACGACGGTAAACGCGTTATGGTTTCAACGTTATTGACAAATAAATATTTAACGAAAAATATATTGAACGATCGATTAGTTCCATCGTTCGTTAAAATTTTTCTAGCAATATTCTCTCTCTCCCTCTCGCACGCAATCAAATATATTCTAACGACTCCGTGATTCCAGAAAAATCGCTGACGTTTAGACAGTCTTGTCGAGGTCGTTTTAATTCATCCATTGTGATTGGAATATTTGAAATTTCCCCGCGCGGCTCCAGCAATCGGCTTTTTATTCCAATCCACCAAAGCGCACAGAAAGCCAAATTCGTTCTTTTTCATTAAAGTGTCAACGATAGTGACGTTATTTTCATTATCATATGACAAAACAAGAATCCCCGACAAAAAAAAAACAATTCAATTGAAATTCATCCATCTATAATGCAAACGTTTTATAACATCTATTGCTAAATCATCGATGCAAGTGCAGGCCTCAAAACAACTAATCGCTCAATCTCGTTCCGCGCAATTTCCAAGAGCTTTGGCCCTCGTGTAAGTTGTTACGCTAAAGTGCCTGTACAACGCACAAAAAGACAGATATAATGGACGCTCGAGCTTCTCGGGGCTGCTGCATCGCGCGCCGCGCAGCTTCATTCAACGCGAAACGTTCGCTTGACTCGCCGAGATAGGATGGGGGGAGGGACAGCAGTTTCGAAAATTCGCGCACCAGCTGCGTCGAATCACTCTGGCGTCGTCGTCGTCGTCACGGCGCGCATCTGGCGCCGCGACGTATATATATATACGCGCTTCGATTCCCCCCGGCGACTGTATCTCGCGTAGATAGCGATCCCTCGGAATTATGATATTCCAAGCCCCACTCGTTTGTGGTCTATGATATTTCTTGCTCTCTCTCTCTTTTTTGTCGTTGTTGTTTGTTATTCAGGGAACAGCTGTAAAATGAGAAATACTGGAATAACAGACGCAGTGGCTGGCTTGGCCGATGAGCTAAATTTGCATATCTCCTCTCGGTCAATAACAAACGTTGGAATCAAAATTGCCGGAACAGTTTCATTCTCAGGCTTTGATTCTCGCGTTTACTTATTCGCTCTCCTATATAAATTTTTTATTCCTTTTTCCTATATATATATACCTTGTCCACGCTTATATCGATCTTTCGTTCGACTTTGCTGTTTTTTCACGTTTTCTCTCTTTTACAATACTCCCGGGTCGTGATTTGCCTCCTTTGTTTGCCTTGCCGTTCGCCGCTCGTCCGGGCGCATCTTAACTTGCTGTTATCCCGTCGCTTCTACGATACACACAATGGCCTTCAATTTAAACGTCGAGATCAGCAATACGATATCTTTTGCATTCGAAAAACTCGACTCATTTTACTTGGAGGGGATTCTTCGGCCTGTCTTAAAGGTCGGCGAACTTTCGAATATTGGAAATGGATGGATGCTGCTTTTAGAAACCGCAAAGCTTCTCTCTCTCTCTCTTGAGGATGCGGATGAAAGCATATCCTGGGTAAATGACGGGGTTGTTTGAATAACCGTTAGCTTCGACTTCAGCGTATTTCTGTTTTTGCAAATAAGATTCGCCGATATCGTCCGATTAAATTCGCCCCCCAATTAATTGATTAGCTATTGATCATTTTTATCGCTAATTGACACAACTTCTTCTTTTGTTTTCTCAAAAATGACTCTCACAGATAGGCGTAAATGAATTACCCTTTTAATTAGCTAATGTTGTATCGCGTGAAGTTAATTGCGTAACGATAATTAAACATTATGCTACACACTATACATAATGTATCGGCAACAAAGTGTTTTATCTTAATTAAAAATAACAGAGTTCCTTTTGCGTCAAAGTAAAGTAAAGAAGATCCGAACAAAACGAGCTTCTCTTTAAGTGTGGAATATTATAACCTAATTACAGTAATGAGATATTGTGCGAAATAAAATTATGCTTCCAGGGATGAAAAAAAGGAGGTTTATTTTAAATTTAATTAAATTTCAGGCGCTCGAGTGCCCCTTTTTCATTATTTGCGCTCAAAGTGAAAAAAATAGCGATGAAAAAATTTATGTGGATAGACAAAAAGACAATAAACTCGAGATATTTCGAAAACTTTGAACGCTCAATTGAATTTACTTAAATAACCGTGTATTTAAAAGTGGCGAATAAATAAACGTTTAATATTTGAAATACCGTTAAATGCGCACGGAATCTATACGCTTTCGAAAATAATTACCCTTCTTTAAATAAACCGTAGCATGAAATAGTTAATCAATTATCGTTCGTGAAAGATGTACGAGATGCAAAACGTACACACACACACACACGTGTGGGCACTTTTGCTATGATACAAATATATCGTTTCCACAAAGCTGCAATCTCAGTGGAAAAACTTTCTTGAATTGGCGCGAGATATTGCTGGCTCGCATTAAATGTCACGGGCGAAATCCAGGCAACTTGCGCAATATGCGGAGGCAAGTGAATTTGTACAATTTGCCGTCGGTCGACCCGGGCTCTCTCTATCTCACTCTCAAACGGGGCTGCCGCAGCGGGATAAAGTAGACGACAAGTTTCGGATATATTTCTGAATGCATAACTCAAGTTTGCCCCCGAAAATGCAAATGCGCCGCGGATAAGTCAGGCAAATTGGCTTTCAAATGGATATTTCTATTGTAATTCAGGCGTTACGTTTATTGAGCATCACGTGGATATGAAGTGTCGGGATAATTTATTGCAAGAGTAATTAACGATCTAATTTGGGTAATAATCGTTCTAATAACAATTAGAGTAGTTAAATAAAAAAATAGACGTCCATTATTTCCTTGTCAATCATATGATGTCTTATTGCATTAAATGATCGAGATTAAGCAATAGAATTAGCTGTCTTTTTAAAAATTTATAATTACGATGGCAAAAATATATTCAATTACAGATCTAATTAAATAGATTACAGACGGCTGCTTAGAGTACTTTGTCCTTCGTTAATGATGCTGTAAATAACAGTCAACTACATCATCTGCTTCCTCAAAGGAAAATAAAATCTAAAAAAGAAACGACAAATCCAACTGGCAAGATTAACCAAAGGTAAAATCCAAAGTAGACAAAAAACAAAAGAATATGAAAAAGAGAAAGAACGGAAACAAAGTGAAAATAAAGAGATGTTGATTTGGGGATTAAAAGAAACGAAAAAGAAATAGATGTGTAGCAGAAAGACAGTCGTAGGGAGGAGGGAGATGGCGGAAAAGCCGGAGAAAGGCTGGAAAAGAGCGCAAAAGAGTAGGTGAAAAAAAAATGAAAGAAGCGCGCGATAGCAAAGGAAGTAGTGTGCGGCAATCGGACGCAGCGAGTTTTACGAGCAACATAGCGATGCAGTGGGAATCCGTAGTTCGCAGACAGCGTCGTCCAAGCAAAAAAGAGTCGAGGGAGAGAGGAGGATCGATGGCCCTCCTGATTTCGAAGTGTTCTCTTGGAATCTTTCAGCGGCCACTTTGACACCTGACTACTCGCCCTTGCAAACTTTTTATCAGGAGTCAGTCCGACGTTGGCTTTTTAGAGGAGAACAAAGTGTTAATTTTGTATTGTAATAATTTTGAAAAATAAAAAGGTTTATACAATTTAAAATTGAATCTAGGAAAAGTGGTACGGAAATCTCTCTTTCTCTTGTTCGCCGGTGATACGATAGAGTTCCGTTTTCCGCGCTAAATCAGCAGAGGAAAGTTTGCCTGTCTTAAATCGGTAATTTAACGCTGTTTAATAGTTAACGAGACGAAATTTAATTAAGCCAGATGTCACAGGCAATGGAGTGTCTGGAAAACTTTGCCGGCTTTAGTTCAAGGTTCTTATACGAAATCTTGCTGGTTGGAAAACGGGTTTTTAGCGTCAGCGGAAGTACAAGAGTCGCGAGCATGAAAATTTAAGGTCATATTGATTACGAGTCTTGTTTTGTCTTCCTTTTGTCTTTCAACCTGCGTTTTACAACAATTTCAAGCGACTATTGGTAAAACAGTATGACGAGGCCTTCTATGCGCGCGTCGGCCATGTACTTATGGCTTTGTGAGCGACAGCTGCCAATATCACGCCGCAGGCAAGCTTAAAGCAATGAAGTTCCGTTAGAAAATTTCCAGAAATTAGTTCGATCGCGAACTCGCTAATCGACAGCCATGAATTTCTCCGGGAACGATATTCTAAACAATGCACAGACATTTTATTTTTCTTTGTGTTCGAGCACAGCTTGTTGTAACTTGTTAACCCAAGCGATCCCTTCAGTCAAACGAGATTTTGGAGCCTGTACGTCTGGGCCTTTGAAATATTCCGCTACATGTCAAATTTTTTTAACGTCGTCCGCGCGGCACATCAAACAAAAGTCGTAATCCCTCAAACGTCGGATGCGTCATTGTGAGCGAAATAACGAGAGTGAGAGAGAGAGAGAGCACAGGTTGCCGTAAAGCGGTTGGCTCGCGTTCAGCCTCCGGGTGACTTTTCCTCGGTGAAAATCCGTAAAATCGAGTGAGTGCGCAGTTGGCACTCCGATAAAAACGAGAAACAAGACGCCCGTGGAAATGCTGGCGTCGATTCGGCAGCGATCAAGCGACCGAGTGCACTTGCTTTAATTCAATTTTTCCGATTGAAAGGAAACTAGTTTCGGGAATTTTTTTTTTGTTATTGTTTTTTTTTGTTTTTGGCCAGCCTTTAATTAACGTAAATGAAAGTGGATGCATATTGGTTTGACGGTACATCTAATGACGGAGTTTCTGGCGGGTGACAAATTATGTTGCCTTATAAAATAGCTTTAAAGCAGAATCAACATTGTGTGTGCGTGTGCGCGCCTTTATTAAATTTTTCTCGCGGGACAGAGCGAGAAAAGTGGCTTTTTGTACGCCGAGCGTTTACGTGCACTTACACGGGAGCACCTATAGCTGCGAGCGAATAGAATTTAAGGTAGGTAGTATACGCACGAGAGGAAAAGAGAGAGAGAGAGAGGAAGAAAGAGTTGTGCAGCGTAAACTTTCGAGTCTGACGAGGGAGAGGCCTTCGTTAAATATTTGATTTCGCTTTTATGCAGCTTTTCAATGGAGCTTAGCTTTGCTTTTGGTTTTTGGATTTTTTACCTTTCCATCCACTCTTCTCTCTCTATCTTTCGCTTCTCCTATCTCTTCTCCATTTTTTTTTCTTTTTCCCTCCTCTTTTTTTTTTCGTTGGCGCGTAGGAAAGTAGGAATTTTTTTCTTCCTCGTGTCGCCCTTCCCCCTCCCCCCTAACTTTATTTTTGCACCCCGGCGGCGCACGCCTCGTTGGTATATTTTAACGTCGCCTCACAATGTACGAGTTTTAAAATTGTGCTTGCAAAATTAAAGGTTTTATTTGACGTCGTAGCTTTTAATTGCCGTACTTTTCATATCCGCGCGATTAAAGTTTTTTCTAATGAAAATTTAACGAAAAGCCCGTGCTTTCGAAATTTTGCGGCTCCGATGTTTGACGCGTTTTGTCATGAATTATTCATTCGTAACGTAAACAATGCATTTGTAGCAATATTTAAAAATTCATTTGATATTCTTTATGACAGTTGTTAAATAAAGATTTTATCCATATTAATAAATCTACATGAAAACTGCCAATTCAAGATACTAAAAACAATGCTCAAAACTTTTATTTTTAATAAAGATTAGACAATCTCGTTTGCACTTACATTCCTTTTTCCTATTTTCTCAACTTTCCCGCTATCTATCCTCTTCTCTCGCTTTCCAAGCCTCGAACTCGCGAGAGCGATAACAGCAAAACAGATGCTTTTCCCCTCGTAAGAGGCAGAATATGGAACATGAAAAAAAAGAGAAGATGAGCTGAATGCATTTCGCTGCTTCGCATGAAGCCATTTCATTCGCGAGTGGAGGGCTGGAGAAAAGGCGTTATTATACGCTCACTTGTCGAAAACTATTCTGGTAAATTGTCTGGATAAATCGGATCTGCTTTAGGATTTTAATCGTATCAAATTTTTAAAATCTCTCTACGTTAAAGCTCGCTTGAAGTATCGTATGTGTATAATGTGAACGTAATTTTTTCATCATTTTACTTCAAGTATATTAATCTTAATATTTTTAAGCGCCTTTGATTCACAAAAAAACAAAATACGCTTTTCAAAACAAGTCTCAGAACAATAAGTTCGAAACGATGTATAAAACGTATTGGAGCTTAAATTAATTTCTCCGCAAATTTTTATCGTCCACTTATTGTTTCGGACGGTGAAAAACTTTGTAACGCCACTCGATTAATTTTTCATCTATTTCGAAGGAAATAAAAGTAGGAATTCGAGAAAACTTAATAGCGAAAAATTTCCAATACCACGAAGTATACTTATTTCATTTCGTCTTCCCCTTTTTTATTTTCTATCTGTCTTTTTTAAGCACTAATACTTCGCTTCACGAGAGAGAGAGAGAGAGAGAAAGAGAGAGAGACGCCAATAACAACTGTCTTATAGATCTTTTTTCGATATTCTGTACGAAGTTACTCTCTTACCCGGTAACTACTTATAGCGGTCCTTTTTAGCGACGAATAACGAAGTTCCAATTCTTCTTCGAATTATTTCCTTCAGTTTTTCCCTTAAATTCACAAAGACTTCGGTATATGGTCAATATTATACATTAATATACCCCACTTAAAGTTTATTCCTTTTCAATGCTGCATTGTTTAATGAAAGCAACATCGTAAGTAGCTACTAATTAAGAAAAACAAAAGAGCAGCAATGATGATTCGTTGAAAAATATAAAAAGAACAAGTATTACAGTGCACAAAAGCCTTAAAACCGAGCGAACTAGTAGCGCCTAACGCGAAGCGAGTTGTATTCTATAGGCGTAAGGTTAAAACAGTTCACGATTCAACTTCGAAGCACGTATAGAGTTGGAAACGCTCGCTCTGCTGTGTGTGTGTGTGTGTGTGTGTGTGTGTGTGTGTGTGTGTGTGTGTGTGTGTCGGTCGATGTGGGGAGGGCAAATTTTTCAGTGCATTTTCCCCGGAAATGGAAAAATGTTTGTGTACTTAGGACTCGAGAGTACAAAGAGGCAGCTCGTATTTTTCAGGCACGAGACTTTTTTTTTCGCATTCGAGTGAACGTTTCGAAGGAGGCTGTAAAGGATGTTGTAAAGAGCAAAATAACCAGCCCGAGGGAGTCTTCGATGAGGCGTTTCGAGCTATTCCAGTCGAATTACCTATTGACAGTAGTGTCGATATATATTTTTCATGTGCTGTTTGTTTCTTTTGTTCCGTTAATTTAGTATTCAATCGTCGATAAAATTTGAAGATGTTTCGACTTTGGGTCGTTTTAATGGCAACGATCTTAAATTCTGGCTTGCCAAAGAGAGAGGCAGTTTGGATACGCCGGGAGCCGACGTATGCCATCTTGATTGGAGAAACGCCAGGGGCAAAGGAGCAGCGCGAGAGAGAGAGATTGCTTCCGGAGTGTGACACTTTGACGGCAAAATTAGCCGGCTAATCGCAATTTCGTACAGACGTCTTAGAGAGGAGTATATAGAGGTTGCTCGATGCGCGTTTATCCCTCAAATCTGCGCTACTCTGCGCTCGCCTCGATTGAAAAGAACACAAAGCAAACCTGAACCCCATTTTCTCTCAAAACCAGGGGCGAATCAACGTGCAGTAAGGAAAAGAGAAAAAAAAGCACAAAGTGAGAGAAATGTTGAGGCAATGGATCGGCGAGAGCCATGTCTAGCAGGGAATGTGGCTAGCAAAATCGCGTCTCGTTACAAGAACGCCGGGGCTAACAAGCCTCGGAACGATATCCGGTACACGGGGGTATACGGCGCGAGCACAGCAATCAAGTTCAGGCCTTGCGCTAAAACGCTCGGGGCACACGTGCGAGGACGATAAATTTCTATCCCCCCCCCTCCTGGTCTGCGTTATACGCGGGTCAGCGGCGCAGCTCGTGACACCTAGCCCCTGCACACCCGCCATACACACTCACCCCGAGCATACCGACACATACACATGTTCATATGTATACAGGCGAGCTCTTCTTCTCACTGCCTTTATCTAGCATAGCACGTATATGCCTCGGCCAGGCATAAATTTCCACTTGGCCCTCTCAAACTTGTATATGCCGCTGGCTCGCGTATTACAAATCCCGCATCGACACACACACTCTCTCTTTCACTCTCTTGACTATTTTCGGATATTTACGAACTACATTATTTCGACGTTTCTTCCATTTATTTTTCTATTACTCTGCTTTTTTGTCGCTAGAAAGTACTTATGAAGCAGGGTTTGACATACTTGTTCCGACGATCGTTCATATTTATCCGAGTTTAATGAGCTAATGCATATTAAGGCGATTCGTAGAAATTAAACTGTTTTTTTTCCTTTCTTTACCTTCATGTTCTTTCCTAATCAAAGTATAACGATCCAACTAGATGGACGCGGATCTTAAGACCGATAAGAAAAAAGAAAAAACAAATCTTCGTTAATCTAAGGGAGTAGCATATCCGCGATGAGATAGGTAGGTTGTCAAGAACATCGCGGATATCGAGCCGTCGCGAATGATAATATAGCGATATCCGCGTTACTAGTTCGGGGGATGCGGAGGAAGGGCCTACACGTCAACGAGGGATTTGATCGACTTGCACGTAGCGCTCGTCGCACGGGAGTTGCGAGACTGAATTCTCAGCTCATGTATTTTTTATAGACCCACGGAAAAGTTTCACGGTATACGGGGAATGAGGAAGAGAGAGAGAGATTATTATAGTTACGAGGCCTCGAGCGTCGGGGGTTTTTTGATCGGAGCTGTCACGCGCGTGGCTTGAACAATAATTTCACCCTCTGTGCCCGTGGTGGAAACGGCTCTGTATATTGACGGGGGCTCGCGTGTCGGCTTCTCTCTCTCTTTCTATATTTGATTTCTTTTCGTTATATACGCCTCTATGGAAAGTTTTATTTCCGTATGCCGGAGCTATATGTGGGGTCATCAATGACGTACGCGGGAGAGACGAGTTCATTGAGCGCGGTTAATGAGTGCTATAGATAGCCGAATTTATATACTCTTATCGAATGGGTTATCAGGAATCGTATTCATTAAATTTTTTTTTTCTACGAACAAAAAAAGAAAACGTAAAAATTATTTCAGAGAGTCCGAATTCGCCAGGCGATAAATCGTTCTTCTTCGGGTTCGCGCGGGGAGACACATTGAGAGTGTCCGAATAGAGGTCCCCCATGACTTCATTCGTAATTTCTCAGGGGCCTCTGGGCGCGTTAAAAGTGGCCCTTTACTCTCGAACTTTCTTTCGAGCTGAGAGCAGCGATGGAGCCATCGAAGATGGGGCTGAGGCTATCCGGATGGAAAAATGTGCGGCTGTCGAGTAAGACTTTTCTAGAGAGCCATAGACTCTCTCGCGGGGATCCTGACGTTTAATATTACTTTAACGTTAGTTCGCTCGCGGTTAGTCGCTCGTCGGCTATGCGTCCATACAAGCGCCGCTGACGCTCTCTCTCTCTCTCTCTCTCTCTCTCTCTCACTCTCTTTCCTCGTGTACTCGTATATAATACTCTGTACCGCACCGACATAATTTATCGTCCAAGTTCGCGTGTACGGTCACGTCGAAATGGAATTTCCGTGCTATTATACCGAGGATAGCCTGCCCACATACGATACCTCCAGGCTGGACCTTCTCCTCCTACTCCCCATCCCCGTCAAACCCCCTGGCTTTTCCTCCTGCTTGACTACTATGAATGTTAGATTTTCTCCGGGCACTGAAAGACTAAGTAGAAAAGTTAATTATGGCCTATTTTCCATCGGGCGCATATTCGGATACCTCATATATTTCAAAGCGCCAGCAAAATGACATCCTCCATGTTTAACTTAAATATGTATGTACACAAGCACACTATATTGATTTTGTAAACTTTTGTCTATTTAAATTATGTTTAATCGAATGTTCAATAACTGTCGTATACGAAGCGAATGCTCGATAATTATAAATGATTTGACTTTTCATTATTTTATCATTTGATAAAGTTTACTTAAAAAACAAAATATAATCTGTAATTTCAGTTACGGTTCGCGCGTAAAACTACTTAAATATAACGCACGGCTTGGCAATAAATCAACTCGATGAAAATTTGATTTGATTTTCAATTAATTCGGCAAGCGATTTCAATTAAAGGAAGAAAAAATTTTGCACGCTCGGAAACGATCATTGCCAAAGTCAATGCTTGAAATTCGAGCGAAAACTAAAAGAAAGCCATTAAATCTAATATATACAATAAATAAAAAAAAGAAAAGAAAAAGAAAGAGAAAAAGGTCAACCAACCTTGGCGAAATTAACAGCCGACAGGCAGTAAAAACGCCCATTTAGAAAAATAAAAAAAAAAAAACAGCGGGACCGGCTGAAAAATAAAAGGAGCGAAAGAAAAAAGTGAAAGCCGAATGGCGAAAGGTGAAGAGCGCTAGGAGAGTGGATGTGGGGGGGGGCGGCGGTGCGGTAAGGGAGAAAGGTAGAGGAGCGTCGGCGTGGAGGGTGGGTGGGCTGGCGGGGGTGGCTAGCGCGGCGCACGTATACAGCGCCGGGAGCTTGCGGAGCCCACGCGCGCGCTCCGCTCGCGGCAGTATCAGCCGGAGCGCCGGGCAGGGAGGTTCGTTCTCTCTCTATCACTCCCTTCTTCCGTCTCCATATCTCGTGCGAGACTCGCTCTCCCTCCCGCAGAGGTGCACGTGTGCACTGCAGGGACGTTTTCTCTTTGTTCTCTGTCGGCTTTCCCATTGTTTCTGTCTGCAGACAGAGAGAGAGAGGGGGGGGACAAGTCTTGGGGGGATTATGAATTTCGGGCACGCGCCAGGTACGCGCGGCCAGATGCTGCATGGTGAATAGTGCTAGGAGAGTGCGGGCTGTGCGGGAGGCCAATCGCCGCCTGCCAAGAGATAAGCATGGCGAGAAGTTGCCGCTCTAAGCTCACCGTACTCTTGCTCCCGCTGCTGCTGACGCTCGGACTACTCGCCGTCGTCGTCGGTGAGTCTTTGCCCTCGATTCGCCCACCCCATCCCCGCCAGCGTTATATATCTTTAGTTGGATAGACGTGCTTTGCGAACTTTTCGCGGCGGACCCAATTTTTTTTTTGTTCGCATCATTTTTCTATTTTCTTTTTTTGTTCCGAACGCTCGTTCTTTTTTGCTTTTGAACTTTGATGTAATACGATAGCAATGGGATTTATATCGAATTAACTAGCTCAAAATCGAGCGGTATCTTTAAGGTACGCACACTCGAGATCGAGATCAGAAAATCAACAGACGTGAAATCTCGTAGTGCTTGCAAGCTCAAACACGAGTCTTGCTTCTCCGGCTTAGCCGGATGTTAACGTCAACTTCAAGGCTATACTTACGAACTAAAAATCACTATCGTTTTATTAGCAATAAAAATAAGCGTTCGATATATTTTTGTTGCTTTGTTTGCAAATAACATAAAACATATAACAGCAAAACTCTCCCGAGTCATATTTCTAGATACACCGTCTGGCGTCTAAGGTGAGAGACACATACGCATACGCATGCGCGCAGGTCAAAGGTAAACAAACATTTGTCAACATACCGCAACCGTAAATACGAGTCCAATAAACAAAAAACAAAAACGGAGTCCATTATTAAACAAATAAATAAATCCAACGTGTAAAATAAGCATCGATTGAATTTCCGATGCTTCGTACGTGGCATTGAAAACCCCCCACTATTACATTAATCCCGTTCAATTTCCCAAGGTTGCATTTGCAAGAGCCGTTAACGCGTGCGAAATCGCAAAATAATGAACCCACGTGTTCGCTTAATTTTCTATCGGGGCCCTCCGTTCCATTTGCCCCCCTCGTAACTTGGCTCATCGCGCATGAATCGTCATCCCCTCTTGGAAAACATATTGCCAGGCCGATAAATCCAACGGACATATAAATCTATTCGTCGTAAGGAGGAAGATGTATAGGATAGAAAGGGAGAGAGAGAAGACGGATAATAGCAGGGGCGACGGATTTACCGGCTTGAAACGGCCGCGAAGCACACTTGTCGGCCACTGTATTTCACCTGGTATAGGCCGTTGATAAACCGCATCGTTGTCGGGGTCGTCGGTATAGCGCTGATCGACCACCGGACGTGCGTATGTCGCGATCGATGCCGACGCAGAGGGGAAGCAAAAGAACGACAAGTCGCGACAATCTCGGCGTGGGTATTACGATTGCAAGCACAGGGGGAGTTTTGGAAAAGCCACGTGAGTTTTCGCAAGTTAGCCCCGCTCGGCTTGGCTGCTAACTTTTCAACAAACCCATACCTATCTCGCTCTCGCTCTTTTTCCACTTGTGTGTTTGACGCCCGGTTGGGACACGTTGGCGCGGCGACATCGGCGCGACGTTAGGGCTTTGCGGCTCAGGTGCGCGCGCGAGACTGTGCTCGCGCGCACTTTCACTAAGTGGAACGTGACTTTTCAGCTCTGCCGAGAAATATTGGTCCGTTGTTGGTCGGCCACTTCGGCTCACCCCCCCCCCCCCCCTCTTCTCGGCAAAGTAATTGGATTTGATAGATTTTGAGAGACTTGGCTATATGTTCGGTATGGACGTTTTTTTTACTGATTTCTCTAGTGACTACCGATGTTTTTTTTTGTTTTGTTTGATTTTTCGTTAAAAGTTGATTGATTACCTTCTGATTTTTGAGCTCGTTTATAGGGGCGTTTGAAAGTATCGCGAAATAAGAGCAAACACCGAGCGACGTGTTTTGCGAGTCGAGTGAAATTACTTTGTATTCTTGAAAAATTGAAGTATATTTTATATAACTGATTTCATTTGAAAAATAAGTTTTTGAAAAAATTTGATTTTAATTAAATTGCGCAATACTCGGTTCATAAACCGAAGAAATTAATTTTCGCATTAAGTAATTTTTTTTGCATTTGCAGGATTTTCATCTCAGATTTTCGAAAAATAACATTTAAACAGTGAGGAAATGAAGCTACGTAAAATGAAGTTGAATTTTTGGCAAATGAAATAAAGTTGAAATTTTAAATATTTACTTTTAACTTTATTAAATTGAATTAAACAATTTAATCAATTATTTCTGTAATTATTTCGTTCTTTTTAAGACGAGTCGATAAAAAACAATGATATACCAGTAGCGACAACGAGTCGTACTAAGAACGGGAAAAGAGTTTTAATCTTTTAAAAGTTTCGTAACAGCTGCAGGAGGGAGTAGTAGACGACTAGGAGCTGTCGCTCTTAAAAACACTAATGGATGTCAAACTAACGTTGCTAAATATTCCATGTTTCATTAAAAAAAGAGAAAAAAAGAGAGTAAGTATCAAAAGCTCCGTTGGAAATCGTGCTTACACTGACGATCATCAAATTTGCGCTCGGGCTCCGGGACTGAATAAATAAAAAAGCGACTCCACCCGAGGCGCTAGAAAGGTAGAAAAGCTGGCTGGTCGTAAGCGTAGGCGAAAACAGTTGGGGAGAAAAAATGAGGCAAATGAAAAATGCAAGTTAGCGAGGCAAGAGAGCGGGAAAAAAGAGAGACGCTCTCGCAAGAGGTTGGCGGGAAAATCCAAGCCTGCTGGATAAGGGCGGAACGAGAGAGAGAGGGGTCGGGAGAAGCTTCGTCATCGCGGCAAGAGGGCGAGGGTGCTGTACGAGGAACTGTTTACTTGCAGCCGGCCGGAGGCCACTCGAGAGTGCAGAGCCGGGGGTGCGAGCGAGCCATTCAGCGCGTTTAGCCGAGATTATGAAGTGACGGGGGCTTAATGCAATTTACGCGTACGTATAGCCGCGCACGGTTTCTAAAGCCTCGCGACTAACAAGTGTCGCGCAGCGCCGAGGCTCACTTCCACGCGCGCGTTCGTAATCAGTCGCCGAGTAATCACCTGTCGAGCAGTCGTTTAATTTGCAGAGATGGCAGACGCGACGACAGCCTAATCGTTCTATTCAGCCCCGGAAAATATTGACCGAGATGTGTATGCAGATATTGAAGTTTTCTTATTTCGGCGCAAAGTTTAGACCGATTGTTCGGCTGGCCGAGCGTGTGAGGTGAATAAAATGGTTTTTTGACGTGGGTCGAGCGAAGTGGACTTTTTTTTTAGTTTGACCGTTTTTTTTTGTTTTTGAATGAAGATGTTTAGGTATTTTAGGGGTAACGTCGGCGGTTGGTCGATCGCTGATGAAATTTTTTGAATTGAAATGGTTCGCTCGAATTTTGGAAAGTTCGGTGATTGAATGGCTTTCGACGGATTTGGATTGGATACACTCGAGGGAAAGCGGGGCTTTTTAGGAGAGTTATATTCGAAAGGTTCGGTCGCAATAATTTTGTATATAAATTTATGCAGAAATGGACGAGAGCTTCTCTCTGTAATTAGTGTTTTCAAACTTTGCGCGGGCGCAGCTCCCCCTGGTTCATTCAATTAGTCCGGGGAGAATATTTTTAAAATCAACCATTTTTTGTTTACTTTCGTTTTAGAAAATGTCACTGTGTGTTTGTTGGGAGTTTTTTTTAATTAAAAAGAAATCGTCGCTGATATTTTACAACTCGGCTTGATGAAGTTTGTTAAGATAATCAAAATTATTTTGTATTTGCGCAAATTAAATCTGCTTTTCAGTAAATTTTTTATGTTACTCGAGGAAAATCATCGTCAAGCTGAGTTTTCTGTATAAACTTATTTGAATAATTTCTTGGTTAAAAAGTATATCTTTCTGACGTTGTAATTTAATGGGAAACGGAGAAATATTTTAAGAAAATGTGCCAATCTATATAAAGAGCTATTTCTCTCAGCAGTAGTAAGTCACCGTAAACGTCAAGTAGTAATACCCAAGAACGGTCAGACGAGGCATTTATCCAAGCATTTAAAATTTTGTCAAACGTACAATTTTTACTCGAGTATACAATTCCGTTAAATATTATTATCCTTCTCATTCTGCATACAATAACTTGAAATTCATAGTTTGATTCAGCCACGTATAACACAATAGCATAAAACGAAGCTGTACACGTACCGAAAATATGAGGTAACCGTGGAACGCAGTGGTACTTGCTTTGATTTATCTCAACTGACGCATAACCCGTTGAACGATCTGCAACGTTTTCCGAATTTCCGATAAAATTTTCATCGCCGAGTCAACTCCGGCAGCTCCGAAACTGCTTCGATATTTTCATTCGAAATTCTCATCGCTGCTCATTTTCGGATTTTCCATTTGTTTTCTTTACCCCTAGCGTAGCTTTGTTTCTCTATCTCTCTTTCGTCCAGACGTCAATTTATTCTTTTTGATTTACGACCTGATTTGCCCGCTCTTCCTCTTTGCCTTTAGAGCTTTTAGAATTCTTTTGCCTTAGCCAGTCACTGGCGTACGAATGTACTTTGCACAAAAGACGACACTCGCTTGTGTGCCGCGTGAAATATTGTCAGGCGCATTAAGCCACTCTGATACGTTATACATATATCGCGCGTCTGCCTTTTAGATAAAATTTTCAATATCCTAGATACTTTATGTGCTCTCTCCTCATCAAATGGCCAGAATTTCTATAGCAGTAAAATCAATATGTGAAAATCCAAAAGTATATATAAAATATTGTTTACGATTACAAAATTACGTAACTAAAATCTCAAATAAGCATCTACTGATTTAAGATTTTAAACGAGCATCGGTAAAGATGTTCTTTTTTTACTTTGGCTAATCAAATATTGGCTTATATGTGGCTTTCGTTAAAAAAAAGAAGTTCCGGCTTGGTAGCATTCCAAGTTGCAAACATTTAAACTCGCACGGAATAAGTTCCTCTGTATACGCTCCGCGCTGATTTTTTTTTTAACCCTCGCGAAACTTTGAAAAGTGTTATCCCACGAGGAGAAACTTACGGAGTAAGCCGAAAATTTAAAAGTTTAATTACAACGAGAGCTATCTCCTTTTCCTCCGGTTATATCATCCCATTTGCCAGCCAGGCTTTTAGCAATTAACAATCTAAACGAAAACAATATTGCTTATGCCTGCATCGACCAAAATTCGAATGCGCTCGGGCAGCGTGTATACGGTATTTACGTAATAACGCTCCAACAATTTCTCGATCAACGCTATTGCATAACGCCAATCGTTTATTGTCCGCTATAGATTACAAGAGATTGGAGAGAACTTGGTTGTCACAAGCAGATCGTCGAGCGCGTGGGTGGAGATGGGGATAGAACGTATGGGTATAGTCCGAGCTATGGGCGAGAAACGGAGTAATTACAAAAGCGAGGGAAGACTGATTGACACCTACGCTCACCTCTCTCTCTCTGTCCGCCCGCATGTACGCGAGCGTGACCCATACGCGCACATTCGCATACGTACTCGCATACACAGCCCCTGCCCTCCCAAGTACGTGCTCCCAAGTCCGATAAATTCGGAGGAACATCCATCGTGCCCTGTCGCCTCTGTCCGCGATTCTTCCGGCCGTCCGACCTAACGTAGACATCATTCACTGGCATCACAATGCCGCTCTCGGAAGCACAAGTCCGGCCCTCCTCTCGCTCTCTTTGGGCCGTCAATTAGACTAAATTAGATCAATAGGAAAGCTGCTCGGCACCGTCTGCGCCATTGACGCGAGCAAGAAGACGGAGAGAGGTACGAGCGGGAGGAAAAGGGGCCATGCGGGATGTCGAACGGCTTGGGCACAAAGGCGAGAGAGCCTCGTGCGCAGCACGCAATCGGCCTGCCGCGGCGCTCGTAAAGCCGAATGTCTTTCCCGATTAAGCGGACCCTCGACTACTGCTATCGCCTACGGCACTCTCTCTCTCTCTCGTCCGCCCGGCCGACGCTTATCGATTGCACAGCCCTACTACCACCACCCCCCGCAGCGAGCCTCTTCTATACTCTGCCGCACGAGCGTTTATTGATATTGTGCTGCGCCGGTAAAAGTTGATTGGTTGACTTTAGCTCGCGACATGCCTTGGGCCACCGTGTGCCGTTATTTCTTTCGCCCAACGGGTGTTATATACACGGTTATTCGATCGGTCTGCGCGAGTTTGCGTTTCGGCAATGCGCCGATGATACATCGATGTTTTTGCGTTTAGTTGAAAATGGGGGGGGACGGCGTATTTACACGTTTTTGGCTTACGTGTAAGTGGATGACTCTAGGAAGCTGGTGTGTAATGTTAGACGGGCTTGCATGGGAAATTTATATTAAGAAGAATGCTCGAATAAATTCCGACGAAATTTTAGGTCGTGCGGAGTTATACGTACCGTTCGTCGTTGAAAATAAAGGAATAAAATAGCGTCGAGGAGTTATTGTTGCGAAAGAGAGATCTTATTTGAACGCGATAAAAGAGTGCTTTTTTTTTAATTCACGCAGTTACTTTTGATGATTTATTTAACAGGTCTTTGGCGAAATGAACTTTCGTGGAAATCGTAGAACACTCAACTGAGTTATCAGTTTGTTTAACTAACTTTCTATTAATTAAATCGACGCGAATCGCGTCATTACTGGCCGTTTCCAAAGCCGTTACAAATAATCCATTAAACGTCTCTGAAACTCGCTCCCGCCTTTCACTTTGCGCCTGGATTAATTTGCTAAAATAACAGTGAATGAATCATATTATAACAGGTACAAAGGATTTTCACATAATATTCTTGGTTAGCTTGGCAGCGAACGAGTAATATTCAGCTTGTATTTTGTTATATTATTATATCAATTTTAATCGCGATTGGCTTATAATTAATAAAGAGCTTTCTCTCAAATTTTTAAAATAATAGAAATGGGGATTTTTCCAGATTGATACGATTAGGAATTTTTATTTTCAACCTGAAAAAAAATCGTAATAATAGAGTAGGAAAAGGCTTTGGCTGTACTTTTGACTTCTGAGAGGCAGCTATATTAGCCTCTTCAGGCGAAGAGAAAAAAAATTCAGCGCTCATTTCTGACGTTAGATTGAAAGTTCGTTCTCTCGGATTTTCGAGAGAATTGTTCTTTTCATTTCGTAGCCTATTTTCGGCTTTTAGTCTCGAGCCTCTCCGACTCGGAGAAAGCAAGAAGAGGGTTTAGAAAAAAGGCTTTAATGCTTTTTCCTCAAATTTCAGCGTCTTTCTGCCCTCGTTTTACCGCGTTTTGTTTTATATACGCTGGCTGAGCAGATTTATGTGGAAACTCTCTCGCGGACAAGTGGAAATCCGGCTCCAAGCAAATCAGACAATAAGGTATCCCAAGTATAGTCTGCACAAAACGCGCAACTCTCTAAAACAGTGAATTCCTTTTTGTTTTCTTTGTCAATTATTTTTTTCTCTCTCGTTGGTTTACACGTAAAAGTGAGAAATTGCTTTTTTTTTGCGTTACAATTTCTTGATTAAGCCATAAGCTACAGGATCAAATAATTGTGGTATAATTGGCAAACTTTTCTTATCCGACGAAGTACTGGAGACTTTTTTGTCTTTATTGGATTCGCTTGTCGCAAGAAACTGGCAACAGTTAAACAAGAATAAAATATCGAGAACAAGATTAAGTTGATTTACGGCTTAAATGATTAAAAAATCGATTTTTTGCGGCTATTGTAAAATAAGCTTGTAAAAAAGAAAAACCTTGATGCTTTTTTTTTGCTTAATACAAGTCTAAGCTATGCTTCTTTTGAAGGAACGGCTTACAAAATAAAAATAGAAATGCGGAGTAGCAAGAAAGATGAAAAATTTGAGTAAAAAGTTTTATACATATATATATATAGTCAAAATCGACCGGAAAAAGTTAAAATTGAAAAAGAAACTTGGCAAAATTTGGAACATTTTCAACAAACAAGCCGCTTTCTTTCTCGTAACGATAGTTTAAGCTTATCGGGGATAAATTTAAAACTCCAAAGTGTAAATTCAGCTTAGCTGCATTTTGAAACTATGCTTATTATTTGTACACGAGCAGTTGAAGAGGCAAATAACACAGAGCGCCTGTGTTTGTTGATATGAATTTCACCAAAATAATTTGGTAATAATAATCTATTTGACGTGTAGGACTGCGTAGTTGCCATAAATAATCATAGAGAAATACTTCTGAATATACGTCATAATTATACCGATGACATATTAAATTAATTTAATGATATAATCAATAAAAGAAAGCTAAGGGATTTCCATGAAATAGTTTTTTAAAAATTTCATTGACAAACGATAATAATATTCGATAAAACTTATAAATAGACTAACGTGTTAAGCGCCGAATAAAAATAGAAGGAAAAAATTTACGCGTGTCTGTAATGCGTCACAAGGCGTAGTTTAACTTCTCGTTCTGGGTAACGGGACTTCGGCATTGATACACTGCTCTAAGGATTCCATGACGTCGGTAGCATGTTATCGTTCCGGATTAAGTAAAAATCGATATCTCAAATTGCGGTTTCTTGTAAATATTACCTGTATTTTACGTAAGAACGACATTTATATAGTACTTTAGTTTTGCTTTCTTATCTTTTAAATAGGGAAAAAGTTGTTTTTCCAGAGGGTCTCCCATGAGTTTAACAGATTTAATAAAGTTTTTATTACAAGATACTATCCTCGTATATTCTTATTTAATAAACGAACTAGATTACTGGCGTATGTTGCAGGAATAATAAAATGACATTAAAAACTAATACGGTGTAGTTTTCCGAGTTGTATTTTTAAAACTTTGTTCTTTTCGGTTGATATTGATTATTGCGTGTCCAAAGCGAACGTTTATTTTTCTTTCTAGTGAGCCTCTAAAGTAAACATGCGTAACTTTATTTTTGACTATTTACTTTCAACATTTACCTAATTTCGTTTGTGTAAACAAACATTCGATTGATTCTATGTATTCTACTAAAATTCAGATTAATGTTTAAATCGCGAGTAATCATTTAGCCGCAGGATATTAAAAAACATAAAATTCTTTTACCCTCGCGACATCGTATACGAAACGAGTGAGAAAAAAGTCGGCTGAACGACTTTCGACCGCGGCGTATTTAACGAATGTAAAAGAAACGCGAAAAGACGCGCGATAAAAATCCGGCCGTTTTTCTGTCGACCCCGCGCGCGCCTAATTGCGCGCGAGCGTGCTGACTCATTTGGATTTCAGATTTGCCACCGAGAGAGAAATAGAGAGAGCGCGGCCACGCACGTAAAACATGTTTACACTTAAAATACACGCCGTTATTATTTTACTTTCAACATCAATGAAAAAAAAAACGCCCATTTTAATTTCAAATAAGCAGCCATAATTTATCGCTAATTGCGAATTCCTCGCGTGTTTGTACAACTGAAAAATTATTATTTTTATTAATGTTCGTCTTCTACATTATGCGTATCCGTAGCAAAATGAAAAATGGAATTAACGAAATGTGCGTTGTCTACGTATTTCATATTTCAGGATGTTTAAAATTAAAAGTATTATAAATTGTTTGCAATAGAACAGTTTCGTGAAAAGATGTATACCATACAGCCAACTTTATTCAATAGTATACTCGGAATCGAAAACTTTATTAAAATTTTATAAAAAAATCGCGTTCCATTGTCCGACAATTCAATTACAATAATGAAACTCGGTAACTTTACGGGAACTCGGCAAACGGCGCAGCGGCAGAAAAACAAATTAAAACGCAGTTATCCGGGCAAAGTGTCGCCTCAGCGTGTTCGTCAAACTGAATCTAAAATTTAATATCCGAAAGTGTCTATATGGCGAGGGAAGAAAGCATTCGCGCGCGCGCGCGCGTGTCTTCTCTCGTAACATTTATCTCGGCTCTCCCTGTCTCGTTCGGAAGTAGCAACGATGCCATAAAAAAGATTCCCTTCGCAATTGAATTCGCGACATCTCTAGGCGCGCGCGCGCACTATCGTAAGACAGCCGGCGCTGGTATTTCTCGCGCGAGTAACACGCTCTAGGGACGCGCATATCGATTTCGCGGCTCGTCGCGCTCGCTTCTTATTCTCCCCATATATAGCCGGAGCTTCCTTTCTCTCCCGCATCCACGACACTTTGCCGCGTTCGGAATTGACTTTTACGCGCTTCAGACACAGCCTGTGTCGGGCCCCGACGCAGCTGAGCTCTTGGTTTACGCGAGAATCGCCAGAGGAATGGATTAGACTCGGAAGGTGGGCTGGCGAGACTTTTTTTTATTTTGCGCGACACAAGCGGAAAAGCGAGGAAATCCGGGGTGAAGGAAAGAGCGACGATAAGCACAGAGACTGCTGGGCTAGGCTTATTGCGTGGCCGATTGCGAGGGATAATAGAGCTCGGATAGCCGACTGATTGCCCTATTGTTTTCGCTGATTTAAGAGCTTTTCTCGGCAAAACCCTGGACTGTAAAGCCGTCATTCTTTTCTTTTTTACTATTAATCGACTATGAACGAACGGCCGGTGGGAAACGTTATATCGGAAATTTTATTGCAAGTCATTTGGCTTGCTTCCTTTATTTAATTTTCATGGCTGGATTATCTTTTTTACAAAGCTACACTGCCCTTGTTACTGCAATATACCTTATGTTTCGTAGGATTGTATTTGAGTTTGCAGCAGCAATTTTTATATAAAGCCGGGGCGCACGAAGAAAAATCGAGAGAGAGAGAGAGAGAGAGAGAGAGAAATCTAGAGTCGGAAAATAAAAATTTATATTCGAGCGCGCTTTTCCCGACTATCCTGTTCTTTTTTTGCTTTATAATAAGGATTTAGTAGCCTCTTAACCGCGGATGTTCCTTTAATGCCGAGCTAACTTTTATAAACAGTGGGCCGCTCTTAAGACGACTTAACAATTCAATTGGAATTTATTAAAAAGTCTAATTAAAAAGTAAGCCAACGCAGTTTTTAACTATGAATTCACTTTGATCGTAAGCTTTCTCATACCAAATTCAACAATAATAAAAACAAAATGATGTAAGCTCACCGTCGAGCGAGGCTAATCAGTACGAAAAACACTCGTTCGTATAATTGTCCGCCTTCGTCTTTCCGGTCATCCTTCCTTGACTTCCGCCCACGGTCTTCTCATCCGTCGTCGAATTAATTAGCAGACCCGGAAATTCCGGATACGAAGGTCATCCAAGCGTACGCGATTCTATTTCTGTTTTTTTTTCCGCCCCTTGGCTTATCGTCGCTCCCGCCTCGCTCACTTTCTTCCTAATGATGTTAATGATGCGAGAAGGGATATCGCGGTAGCTGAGAAAATAAAACGGAAAAGGTCGAGAGGATGAGGGAGGACGAGGCCGGAAGCCGGTACCGTGTGTGGGCTTAGCCCCTGTACTCCGGCTTCAAAAGGACCAGAAATCCATTAGCTTTTAGTGTTGTCGAAGGACTTTGGTCGCGGCTGATTTGCTCGTACTCCCATCTCCCCTCCCCCTCTATCTCTCTTTCTCTGATGTATCCCCGGCTCTGGTCCAGGCTATTTTCACCTATACCCCTCCAGTCTCTCTACTCTTTCTCCTCCCTTTCCTCGACCCCCCTTGTCCTGGCTCGGTTTCTCGTATATATCGACGCGGCTTAATGAGATGGCTTCATTAAGTGGTGCTCGTATATTTTTAGCGTCTATACGCCCCGGTGTGACGCACTTTGCATTACGTAATTAAAATACAGCAAGTTCGTTAGGCCAAAGAGAGCGAGAGAACGTGTAAGATTGTTAAAATCCGAATTTTCAACTAGTCGCCCGATAATTTTCCAACAAAATATTTCGGCTCTGTAAAATATTAAACGGCGAATAACGAATTTTACAAACGATTAAAAACAGTTAATTTTTACTGTTTACAAGCGGCTAATAGTAACCGAACGCTCGATCTATGTACGACGGAGGTAAAGTCTATACACAGTTACACGAAGAAACTTCCGTAAATTACATCCACAACAGCTGGGCTGTATGTCGGGTGCTGTTCGAAAAGGAAATTGAATTTCTTTCAAGTTCAAGCGTTTTTATTTGCTTCTCTCTCGTCCAAACAAGCAAGGAAATGGGAAAAGAAGGCCACTCGCGCGCGAGTTGGCTTGATTGTGTTTCGCAATTTAAAAATAAGTAGTACGACTCAATAATAGTCAGACGACAAATGTATCTTTGAAGCTTTATTTGCGCCGGCGTTGTATATTCCAGCGAGAGAAGTGGAGAAAACGTGTCGCTCGTAAAAAAAAAAAGATGAAAACGCACTCTTCTGACGCATAAGCTCGACTCCCTGGGACATATTCTACGTTTGTAATGACGTCTCTTTTACTCTTTGCAAACTTCATGAGTCTAAGCAATTTTTGAGTAGTTTATAACATATCAGTTGAAAGTAATTTTTCATTGCAAAATTTCGGCTGTTATATTTTAACAAACATTAATCCATTAAGAGTTTAAAGAAATTTGTATTAATGCCGATGATAAATATGAAGTCAAAAAGCAAGCTCATTTGATAAGCAATTTTCTACTTGGACGTTGTGGGGCACGTCGTAACAGCCATAATTTTAGCATAAACCATGTCGGGTCTCTCCCCCGCAAGCGGTATAATAGTGTCGCTAGGTGAACAAGATTGAATACATGTTTCCATAATAACTTTGTAATCGATGTTAGACGGTGAAAATAGAGCACGCTAGAGAGAGTACGTGCGAGTCGGCAGCAGAGCGCTGCTCGACTGTTAATTAATAAACAAGACGTTTATACCGTCAGACGACAAAAAAAAACACAACGAAAACAAGACCTTAGCTTATTAAAGTAGAGCCTTTTCGTTTTAAAATTTATCAAACTATCGTCGCCAAAATTAAAAAAAGAAAGAGAAGATTATTTAAAGCTCACGGATTAGCGAAACTTTACACGCCATTCTCTTTTTACACGGCTTAAGCACGCGAGCATTGAAAACCTGTTCTCTTCCAAACCCTTCCCACTCTTTTTTTTTCTTTTTTTTCATCAATTTTTATTTAATCCGAAGAAATAAAAGTTTCGCCGCAAAAGACGAGAGAGAGTTGAGTCCGCGCGGAGGAAGGAAGGGGGTAAGAAGTGGTGCGAGGTGAAAAGAAGCCGAAGAGGAGGGGCGGCGTCGGCGGCGGCAGTAAAGACGCTTGGGCGTACTTAAAAGGATACGCGAAACCAAGTTAACTTTCCACTCTCAAGCGAACGGAAAAAGACGCCGGACTAAAGGAGTAAGAGAAGGTAGCGAGGACGATGGGTAGGGGTAGAGGAGGGTGGTGTGGAAGGGTATCGGGTCGGCTGGAGTTAGCTTCGCGTGGATAGAAATATCGCGATAAGAGAAGGAGAAAGCGAGAGCGCGCAGACCTCTTGCCAGCCAGTGCCGGGGGGAAGGGATGAATAAATAAAAGGAGAAAGGGATGGCGATAACGGATTGGATAAGGGATAAGGAAGGATACAGTTTAGATGTCTGTATGTGTGTGTGGGAGCTCGCGCGCTTGGGATCAAGCTGTCTCCTCGTAGTCGAGGAGATTTAAAACCAGCAGCCTATACGGGGACCTATAAAGTTTCCTTCGATTGTAGGTGAAAAATTCTCACGAAGGATATATGTATATATCTATAACCGGCTCCTTTTTTTTCTTCTCTCTCATCGTAATACGTCCCCTCGGACTTTTTATTTTTATTATTTCTCGGATTCTCCACGGCGCAGGCGAATGCGCTTTGTTCGAGCGCGTGACATTTTGATCAGTCAATTGATTATGAAAATTTAATCCCGAGGTAATGCATGATTTTTTTTTCTCTTTCCTTTTTTCTCTTTGCCTTTGAAATTCAGGAGGAGAATTTATGTTGCTTCTTAGATTGATGAAATATTCAGGCTTGATTTTCATTGCAAATACGAAGACGCTGCAAGCCGCAAGCTTTTGAAATTTTTATGGACGAAATCTCGGGCGTTTTCAACGGGATTGAGAATCGTTTGAAAAAAAAGAAAATTTGAAAAAAAAAATTATATATTCGATCGAACTTATTATTAAGAATAGTGCCTGTGACTTTAACATTGTATTAAAACGCGAATGTATCGCATTGATTTAATTTTTCGACTAAATATTCGAGAAAAAAATAAACGGGAATATGTTAAACAAACACGATTTTAATACGAATACACATTTCGCCGAAAAATAGTTTTCTTTGCTTGCACACAAAACGTTGGGCGCACAGGACAGAGAGAATGATTCGGTCGCAAATATAGATAGAACAATCTGACAATTCAAAGAATTCAAACTATCCTGGCATTGTTTGTCCACGTTTGTTTGACCAGTGTGTAGAAACTTTTGATATCCAAGTTACTCTCCAGGTGGTCGAACAAACAACATTTGAATTTTTTTTTACAGATCTTCCAATTTACGCGGATCACGCTCTAGAGCAATGAAATTTTTGTCACCCGTAACCGTCGAAGTTGAACTTGCATTTTTCAGTTTGGTTTTTAACCTTGCACGAATCTTATTTTTTAATCGTAACAAAGAATTCTTTAGTAAAAAACTATCTTTAAAAAAGATATGCCCGATTTTTCAACAATTTCCAAATAAGCATCATCATTTCATGCTCTCACCGTATTCTCGGCCACAATAATCTCTCGTGTACTCTTAAAAAAAAAAGGAAGAGGGAAATTCCAGCCTTATAACAGACGCTTACAAATATCGCTGCGCAGCGGTACTTGAGTTGGAAAAGAGAAAATGCAATATTCAACCAGTGGCCAGGACAAGCGGCTCTATCTCCGCGGTAAGACTATGTAGAGCCTCTCCGCAGCCTCGTAGAGGTTCTCATAGCGACGGGCCGTATATACGCGCGGCCCGGGGTTAAAAGTTAAGGCCGTAAAAGCAACTGGAGCAAAGTCGTGAAATGGGAAGTAGAAACTATTACTATTTTTTTTTCTTCCTCCCAGCTGGAACTTCTCGATAAACCTTATATATACCTTTTCTCTTTTTACACCGGCGCTGTCTTTTTTTTCTCTCTCTCTCTCCTCTGTAAGCTGCTTGTTTCGCCATAAAAGTTATGCCTAATAATGTTGCAGCAAACGACTCCGTGCAATTCGTTTACATCCACGCAAAGAAAAAAGGAAGAAAAACGTCTCGAACAAGCGCCAAGGGTCAATAAAAATCTCGCACCTCGTCGTCGGCGGCACTTGATAAACGCGAGTTCGCGTCAAGAAAACTGTCCCTCCCTCGGCCATTACCATCGAAAAGTTATGGGCCCTCCCCCTTATATGCCACTGTGCGCCGGCCTTTATTTTTCCCTCCGAGCACTTCTCCACGTCCCCGTAACCTCATACTTATCTTCCTCTAGGCTCTCTCTCGCCCAGACACACATACCTTCCGTTTAACCCGAGCCAGCAGCGAACGGTAAATCAGTCCAGTCTTGCGTCTACTCTCATGTAAATAGAGCTCTCCGTTCCAGAGAGCCGCGCACCGGACAAAAAGATATCCCGGAGATCGGGCTAAAAGAATAGCCTCCCTCCTTACCTCATCTCGAGAATTATTTCGGGCCCTCGCTTACTCTATTTAACTCGCTTTCATAACTCCTCGCCGAAGCTTTCTCTCGATTCTCTGCCTTTTTCGAGATCGCCCCGGCTTCTCGAGAAAATATCTCTTCCGCTTCCCTCCCTGTGCCTCTTGCGCATAATCTTCCCTGTAATTGAAAATTAACGATGGCCAAGAGACCTTTCTTTGAGCCGGAAAATTTTTCTCCGAGTTCTCCCCCCTTTCTCCCTATCAGCCTTCTCAATGATTCTTCCTTCTTCTCGTTCTCGTCCTCGTTCTTTCGCACTTTTCTTCGCTCCAGCTCGAGATGAGACCTGCGCTCTCTCTCGCTACGCGATATCTGCCAATTTGATTTTGCAATTTAAATCGAAAGTCGCGCGATCGTTTCGGCTGAGGGAAAGTTGATACGCGACCGTCGGCTGAAACGACGACGTCATTTTACCTGGGCTTATTATGCCGAGCTTAGAAGCTATTTAGGATTATGGGGTGCAGCGAAAAAAAGGACGTACTTGTGGCGTTCGTAAATTAAGTTAATAAGGCTAATAACCTTTTTTATACTTTTCAAACTTTTAATTAACCTTTTTTTTAATTATGTTTAAAAATTTAAGGAAATAAACGAGTGCGCGGCAGTCGATTAAACGTTATTTTCTTTTTTTATCGACTCTTCATTTCCCTTATCGATTAACGTCTGTCTATTTTAATGGAATCTCAATAAAACCGGCTTATTCCGTCTGCAGACGTATTATTTGACTTAAAAATAAAAAAAAAATCCAGCAAAACGACAGCGATACCTGAAATAAAGCCAGTAACAGCCGCGTTTATTTTTATATAAACTTTAATTTTGTACCGGCTTCGTTTATCGCGATATAAGAATGCCTAAATGCTTTACGGCGTATTTTGCAAAAATCAATAGCCTACATTGCGGGGGGGGGGGCGATTGTTAACTTAAAGAAAGCCGGCATCCGCGCTAAAGTTAGACCCGCCGTCGTAACATATATGCCTGCAAGCTCTCTTGGAACAAGATAAAGCCGGATTATTTTTAGTACGTGCACACTGGCGTGCATACAGCAGAGGAAAAGATGGAGAGATTAAGCGTATACGGCCTTGCATTTGTTTTTAATGTAACAAGAGCTTGCGGCGAATACCTGCTGCGGCTACTTATGTACGAAACGTTTTATTTTTCACACGGCAGCCGGACTTGTAATCGCGATAATTAACGATCGCGACGCGAGATAAGCGAGAGGTGCTTAAGCAGCGCCAACGCAACGTTAAGAAAATTTAGTTGTAAAAACGAATTTGGCGTTTTGTTTTCTTTGCTGTAACCAGCTTTCTCCTTGGTCGCGGGCAAACGGAGTAAATTACCAAAGTTAACGAGGGAAAATTTATTATCGCAACGCGCGCGCGCGCGCGAGCGATATAATGGAGTTTTAGTATAATAAGGATTACGAGGGAACAACAGAGTCGCCACCGCCGGGGGAATAACGAAGGCAAGAGTGACGTTACCGCGGGGAGGCTGCCGTTCGTGGCCCGTCGAGAGCAGCACGCCTCTCTGTACCATTGTCGCTCTATAGAGGCTCCATGGGCTGCCGGGGGGTGTGCTTGATCGCGCGCGTCGATCGAAACGAAGCCGCTCTCAAACAGCGCGAGCCAAAATGAGCTCATAAATAAGCCGAAGCCCGAATCGGTCGCGCCACCGCTTTCGGTCAATTTTACGCGGCTGCCGAGAGTGGTCGCTTTCGATACACCCTCTACGCGCGTCTATGGCTATTTTGCGGCTGTTGTGCCTTTTTTTTTTGCTCGAAAACCGATGATGGCGTTTGCCGAAAAGCCTTTTTAATGGCTTGTTTACGAGCGCTTTGCTGCTGGGGTCTGGAATGAAGCGCCGGTGTAACGCTTACAGCTTCTCTGCATCAATGTCGAGGCATTTACGAAAACTTCCGTCGAATGTTCTTAAAACAGTGCCGGCCGTAGCTTTCGGGAGGGGTGGGGGATCTGCTGCAACGCGCGTATAATGCACGCAATGAAACGGAGAGGCTCTCTCGAAGGCGCGGATTTATATGAAATTCCCAAAGTTATTGCAGCGTGTATATCAGCAAAATTTCTGGCATATTTCAAATACACTCCGAGAGCCTTTATTCCCCCACCCCCCCATAACCGTCTTTCTCTTGGCTCATCTCTTTCCTCGCTCCTCTCCTAAACTCCCTCGCTCTCCCTCCTCTCTCTATCTCCAGCCACATTACTCCTTCGTTCTCCATTTTCCCTGAGAAAGTCTTTCATGAAGTTCGGAATCTCAGCGTTTCTGTTCGTCCTTTCAAAGTCAGCGAATTCTCTCATCCATTAACCTCGAGACTTCATCCTCCCCCTTCCCTTCTATCTTCATCTCTCTCTCTCTCTCTCTCTCTCTCTCTCTCTCTCTCTCTCTTCCTCTGTCTGCCTCGTGAACTTTGCAAATGCATTTACTTCGCGGAACATAAAAAGCTTTTTCTTAACTAGCCCGCGCTATGAGCAAATGGATTTGCTTTAAGACACAACGGAGAACCGACGGCGGAGAACCACAACGCTATCGCGATTCCGTTTTAATTGGTAATTTTTCAAAATTTTTCCCTCGATTGCATCGGAAACTTTACATTACTTTACCGCGTTTAGTTTTATATGAAAAATTCTTGCTAAACAAGAAAAAAAGGAGAAAAATTGATAAAAATATTTATTTATCGATTTCGCATAGTTTACGCACTCCACATTATGAAGGCACAATAGCGGAACGACGAAAATTCGCGTAGTTTTAAGCCGCTGACCCGTGAATATTTCTCCGCATCCGCGCGTGTCCCTCTCTTGTACTTTGCGCGCAAAATAATGATTGATACGTCTATTATGCTGAAAAATCGCTGTCGTCACTCCATTCAATAAATTGCATAATAGCCAGGCGTTGCCATTAATGATTATATTTCACAATCCAAAAACTCCGAATGCCCGCTTGGAAATATTGTTATTTCGAAGCGGCCGCCGGGGGTTATATTCATTTATAATTTTGCATTCCCGCGACTCTCTCTCTCTGCTGCTATTGACAATTGTAAGCTACGCGATTTCATCGACGCTCGCTCGCGCGCATTTATTCCGGGTCGATGGCGTTTGCCAATACGTCGTTTCATATATTCACTCTATTTAACGTCTATCAAACTGAGGTACAACTTTTCTCCATCATAAATATACGCCCGCGTATATCTGTACGTTCTATTGGGCTTAAAGGGAGCAATTTTCCAGTTAACCCAATAAATAGAATGCACTAAATTATCCTCTAGACGCACGCACACACACATAGACTGCAATCCATTAATAAACTCGATAATCCGGGCCAACGGCACTTATCGGAATTTTATTGCGGAAAATGCTATAATGGTAAAAGTAAAGTTTTTAACAAACTATAGCATTATAGCAAAAGATAACAAATGAGTCTACGGAGAAAATAGAGAGAGGAGACAGGGTGAGGGAGCTCGCGCGAAATTTAATGGCCGTAGTCCGTTTTCCCTCTTGTGCTGTCGGTCGCACTTTATCTTCGAGACTCTCTCTCTCCTCGCGGCTTCGTCGAACACGGGCCACTTTGGGAAGTACCCTAATTACAAGCTAAAAATGCATTCAATTTACCTCGAGACTCCTAGGCAAATGCCTTTAATCTAATGAATGAGCCAAGAGGGGGAAGAGAGAGAGAGACAGAAAGAGTGAGAGAGAGAGAGGGATGCTTTAAAAGAGAGATTAAACTTAAGCTCATTTTGCAAAAGAAACTTACTTTATCAAGCCCCGCCACTATTCCGCTTCATTCTTTCGTAATTATACGCGCGAACCACTCCCGGACTTACTTCTTTTCTTCCTTCTCGCTTCTGCTCCGAAGTCCGACGTTCTTTTCTCGAGAAAAAAAAGAGCGTTCGAAAGTTTTTGTTAAGGAGACTCTGTTTTTCCTATGGCGAAATGACTATTTTTTTATTTTTCAACAAACGTAGGATGATAAATTGTCGAAGGGGAGAAAAATAAAAAGCGTTTAAAAGATTGCCAATACATCAAAATAACAAGCTCGAGCCATTTAGATTTCTGAAATCTCGAATTCCGGGAGTCTTGGAGCACAATAGTCATGCAGCCGGCGAAATGAGCCGTTAGCTCGGGTTCGGTTTTAAATTCACCAACTCGTCGCTAAGAGTATATCAAGTTGACTCGAGAGAGAGAGAGAGAGAGAGGAGGTGAGCCCTGGCAAGGATTCCCTGTTATGCGCAGAGCTGCAAGTTGAATGTTCTGCCGACGCAATTACGTAATAGCGTATAAGGCTGCGAGTAGGAGTGAGAGAGCCGCCTAATTGCGGACTTGGGTACTACTTACCGACTAGGTGCGAATTACAAACTTTGCTGGAATTTAATTATACGTAAGGGAATATGCACCGAGAGAGAGAGAGAGAGAAACGGCGAGAGAAGGGAGCATATCTCAATAGACACACTATACCGGCGCAGAGAGAAAGCAACGACGACCTTAGCGGTTGCTCTGACCCACATTATACGCGTACATTCGAGAGACGATGCTTCTCTATCTCTGCTGGAAAAGAAGAAGTTTAATCCGAGACCGGACGTAACGCTTTTTGCTCGTCGGCTGCGCGCAACGACGCGGAAGAAAACGCTCGCGAGACAAGTTTCACCCCGGGGGAAAGAAGAGGAGATCGTCAGCCGCAGCGGCAGACTCGTCGCTTAGCAAATCGAGGGGGAGCTGCTTTTTAGAGAGAGGCTCGAGAGGAGAAAAGCCGGCGACGATGCACCCCCCCGGGGGGCTGTGTCGGGCTCTTCATTACCACCTTCCTATCCCGCCCCCTCTCGTGTTGTGCACTTTTTGACGCGTCAGGCAGACGAGAGAATAGCGGCGAGGGGGGAACTCGATGGCTTTAGGACGATGTTGAGAGATACCGAGTGAATGGAACTACTTGGCGAAAGTTTTTAGCTTAGCATCGGTCATTTGAACACGCGTTGTTATGTTTCTCTCGGTCGGAAAGTTTGCTTAGGCAGGCTTTAATTGTTGGGAAATATACAGGAGAACTATTCGGACGAGCGGCTGCTCGACGTGCGTACACATACTTTCGGACGTTAATTATCCGGACGTCGCGAGGTCAAAGTTGAATTTCGCTCTAATGAAATAACCGTCTCGCGTATACACAATCAAATTCCTCGCATCAGGAATGCGCGCGCGCAGGATAAAACAACGAAGAAATACGAGAAATAAATGGCGAACAGGTGATGGGGGGAGGGGAATGAAGTACTACGTGATTGGCATTATTAAAGCCTTACATTATCACGCGAGAATGCAGAGGAATTCGCGACGCGAAATTAACCCGGCTGAATGCAGCCCCGGTATTTAGCGCTTCGCGAAATTATAGGAGGGTAATTGAAAATTAGGCGCGGCTCCGGTCATCCACTCGAAAGAGAGACGAATCCGGGCTATGGCGATTGGAAAAAGCGCTCGACGACTCGTCGCGGCTTTAATAAATTCCGGCCGATCGGATATAATAAAAAGCGCGCGTTTACCGTGACGCGCGTTAACTATGCGCGCGCTCGTGCGATAAATCGACGACTCCCAAGACCGATGTGTATTTTCGTCCTGCCTCACGTGGGCAAATCGTTTATCGATTTTTTTTTTGAGCATAAGGCTGATGTCATTTAAACAATTGAATAGTCAATTAGACGCTTAGCGCGGCGAGTTTGCGATGGCACTTGGCTTGGTTAATCCTCTGTATTTATTGTAAGAGACTTGTTACTTTTTTTGGTTTCCCGACTAAACTCTATTAATTATTTACGGCAACAAAAGACGAGGCTGAAATATAAGTCTGATTAATAAATTAAGTGGGGTAATTGAAATTGCCGCTTGAAGCTCGACGAACCGAGTATTGAAAACCAATAGTGACCGAACGGTCGAATGTCGTGAAAGGGAAGAGGTAAGAGTCGAGATATTTTGAAAGATTAAATGAGCAAGATGGGATGAAGGAATAAGATAAATACGCCCGGTCTCTTAGCGCCTGCTGAATTATTAAAAAAAAACCCAAAAAATCTAAATAACAAATTTATTTAAATAATTCAGCTTTTCGCCCGGTGATAAACGACTTCGATCGATCACAATAAACTCGGTAATAAATTTTGCCGCTACGCGAAATTTCCATATCCCTATATAACCTGAAATCGCGAAAAACACAACGGGAAGGAAACTTAATAAATTCGTAAGTATACATATACGCAGGAAGAGAGTGAGAGTAGTACACGACGCTTACTCTCTCGCGCCTTCTTAATACACCTTAAAAAGCCCTCGAGTAAGCGATAATATCTCCTTGAACTCGGCGAAAAGCGCGCGCGCTCTCGTCGGCGCGGGGGCAAACAAATTTATATATGAAAACGCAATTCATTCTACTTACCGCCTTCCGCGCACTTGTATCTACATCGCACCATCTCTACGTATATACATCCCAGCCCTACTTTTTATTCATCTCCCAGCAGCAAGACCGGGGCGTCGAGTGCTCGCGTCCAAGAGACTTGAAGCCAAGTCCTCTCTTTCTCGCATCTTTTATTTTGCCCCCCGACCTCTTCAGTTTCTCTCTTCCGCCTCGGCTAACCGCTCTCCTCCCCCCGCTTGCCCCGCGGGCGCGCGTCTCATTTTCTTTCCCGCGTATACCGCCGGCGCGCTGCTACTCGTCGTCATCGCGAGTCACGAGCCAACGGGGCGAGCCATATAGCGCGGCGATTTGGTGATTTACGCTCGGGAGTGGAAGAGTCGCGGGGAAAAGCGGGCGAATTTTCCGCGCGCGCTCCGCAAACTCCTGGCCCCGTCGACCTGATTTATAAGAGCCGCGAGCCGACCTCCTCCTCCATGCCCTTCTTCTCTATACTCTCCCTCTCGGGTTATACTGCCACCCATCTTCCTTTTCTTTTTTTTTCGTCTTATAGCCAACGTCGCCCAGGCTGGAATCTCGTGTGGTTTATGCCGTGGCTTATACGATCCTCCCGAAGTACGGCCTTCTTTCTCTGCGAGGCGCACAAAGTGTTAGCGCGGTAAACTCGCCGAGCTAACCGAGCTATTTTCGCCGCGTGCGAGCGATGAAATACGTCTCTGTAACGTCACGGGGGCTATCGTTATTTTTATAATTGCGGATGTATCGAACTTTCGTCTGGACAACTCGGTCTCTAGACTATTGATTACTAAAAACTTTTGTGAATGGGAAGAAAAGCGATAGTTTAACGATCAACAATTTCTTTGTTTAACAATAATTGTTTCAATTTTTTCAACGTTATACTTTTAAAAACTTTGCATAATAAGTACAGTATGAATGAATGGGATAAAAGCTGCTCATAACTCTCTGCTAAAATTGAAACTGAAATTAGGATCGTGAAAAGGCGATTCACGAAAATCAATTCCCCGATTGCTAAACTTTCCTTCACGACCCATAATTCACTTGTTTCAAGCCATTAGCGCTGACTTCTCTATCTTTCTTACCGGGCGAGAGTCGCCGGGAAAATACGTTCCTCCCTTCTAATTCCTCTCTTATTGAAGTTTCGGAGTTTACGCCGGTTAAAAAGTTAGGCCCTCTCGCCGTGTCTCGCGGATTATCGCGCTGTGAAATGAAATTTTCCGACGATTTAATCAAGAGACACACTCACCTCTCTCGTGCCGCACGCTTGGCTCCGAATTCAGTCACGTATTCGAATATATATTTTTTTTTCACTTCCGCTCCCCCGATACCCCATCAAAGCCCTTTTGTTGTGTATGCTACTTTGCCGAGCTCTTATCGCGCTGTTTATCTTCATCAAACGTCAAAAAGGAAGAAGGAAAAGAACACGGAATCCTACCCCATACCCAGGCTGTAGCCGAAACAATTCCCACGTGCCACTTCCAACTTCCTTATCCGATAAAACAGAAAGTCAAATGAAACAGCCACTTGTATAATTCGCACGCGACAAATGATTAAGCAAGAAAACGCCCCAAAGTCGGTTATAAAGGGATCTAGAAATAAGAAGGCATGTACAGCTAAGGGTCCAAGGTAAAATGATTATCCAATAGCCGGAGCTATTATCGCGCGCGCAAGCTGCAGACGCGCGAGAGGGCAAACAAAGAGAACGAGTGCTATAGGCGGAGGTGAAGAGGGTCCGGGGGGCAGAGGTAGGGTGCCGATAAGAGCTTCTGAAATCACATAGCCCTGCGCGCGCGCGCTTTAGCCGGATGCTTTCAGAAGTCGTTCGGGCTAAATGGCGCGCGCTCCCCCCTAGTCGAAAGCCCCTGGCGTAATTAAAAGCAATTGGACCTCGGTTATATACACAGCGCCGTTCTCTCTCTGTATGCGCGTGTGTGTGTGTGTGTTCTCGAGCCGTAAAAACAAGACTGCTAAACTGTTAAACTGCCAGCTGCGTCTGATAATTGCCGACAAGCGCGTCTAATAGGGATTACAGTTGTGTATATACATTGATTATAAAGCTCGAAAAAAAAGAAGAAGGAAAGTCGAGAGTGGCTTTTTAAAAGTCAAGCAGCCGCTTATAAAAGTCGGAAAGACCCAGATGCCGCGAGATAGACGATCCGGTTGTGAACTGTCAGCCGATGATGCATGAAGGCATAGCGTGCGTCAAGTATAACCCGAGAGCTGTGTATTTGCACGCGCGCGCTGACGAAAAACAATCGGACTCTGTGTATGTGGCAAGTTTTTAATTTATTACGAGCTTTTTTTCAAGTAGACCACCCCTCCCCCGCACCCCCTCCCCAAACCTACATAAATCACAAAGTTAACGTTTATATACGCGGGAACAGCGTTATCTTGTTTTTAAGAAAATTTTTTTTCGAGAGCCGAAGATGTATGTTTTTTCTCTCTCGAATGAGGCTCCTTAACTTCAAAGAAATTAAAGCAGTCTCGGTGGTCCAATATTTATCCTGACTTCTAACGAGTTTTCGCAAGAAAAACGCCGCAGCTGAAATCTTGTCTCTTCGCTATATATACCAAGGGGGGTGAGGAGAAGAGAGAGAGAGAGAGAGAGAGAGAAAAATTACAAACCCATTTGTTCGTATACTCACGTACAGACGTGAGACAACTTTTCAAATATTTTTCATCGAAATAAATCGAATCGCGCTCGCGACGGCGGATTTTCTCTCTCGTTTGCGATTTCGTTATTTTAGTATCACTCCGTGTTATTTTTTACGAGCTCGTGATCGTAAAAAAAGCAAATCTGACACGTCGACGGGAATATTTAGAAAAAATATATAAATCTGAACGGAATTTTCGTTTTATTTTAAGAGAATACAATTTTACGTTAAAATTGTCCTTCGTTTTGACAAAATTATAGATTCATGTATACATGGACAAGTGTAGCGTAAGGGAAGAGAGACCGGAGAATCGGTCGACGCATGTAAAACAGAATTTACCATCAAAGAAAACTGAAAAGATGATAAAAAGTAAATATAGAGGAGGTTCAGTTATAGCTTTTGAATCATAATTTTTTATCTATTTTATCAACCATTTTACTTCTTTTTTCAAGTTCACTTAAGTACAAAAAGTCCCTTTTGCTAAGTATGTTTTACAAAGCTAATAAAAGTAACAACTAAACATCTTAGCATTTGATTATGCAAGCGAACCTTCTCTCTCCCTGCCCATCATCATCCTTATTTTCCCTCACCGCCAAAGTCAATGTAATCCAATTGCATTTATTACCCTCCCCGAGCCAGCGTAATTCCTTTGCTCATCTTCCCCAAAACGAGTGAAATAAAGCGAGAGACGCGTACACCGCTAGACCCCATACATTTTGCGAGTCGTAAAACCAGCCAGTTTTGTTTGCGCCAAAAATGTGTATGTACATTAGACCGGCATAGCCAAGCGTCTATATATACATCAAGCGCAAGAGAGATCTTATCCTCCCGAGAGACTTCGGGAATTATTCATGTAATCACTCTTGCGCATTCCCCCCTCCGCACGAGTGAACGTTCGTCGTTAATGTTATTTTAATCCTCCTGAAACGCTAGCCTCAAATACCGAATTTGGGAAATGGGTTGGTTATAACGCGCCACCTCGGCAATTGCGTTCGAATGCGCGCTGCCGATGAGAAAAAGTGAACATCCACCTAAGTTATCCGAAGAAATTCTCGAGAGTGGGACTAATGAAAATTTTGATTGCAACTTCTCGGTGCGCGCGCGCTCTGGCACGCGACAAATGAATCCTTTATGGCACCCCCTGGTAACAAAGCCGATTTCTCGGATGAGAGCGAAATCAAAAATCGCGCGAAGCTTCAAGTGGATAAGACCTATAGGAATTCCCGAGGCCAACGGGCTTGGAGCGTGGAGAGGAGGGGAGTAGGCGAGGAAGCGAAGGGGGGGGGGGAGATCCGGTAAGGGGATAGAACAAGGCGCGGGGAATTTAATCCTCCTCAATTAAGGTCCGAATTTCCCAGGAAATATTCGCGAGTAATTGCCGTAGTCGAGGGAGCGGCTGGCAGGCGTGTCGGATGCCGTTTTAACGACGCTCGAAACGCCCCATAGTCGAGGACAAATTGAGTGTTCGATTTCGCTCGACTGCCTACGAGCAGCCGATCTCTTCGCTTCTCCCCCCGTTTTCCCTTTTTTTTATTTCGCTCTCCCTCTCTTCCTCCGCACCAGGCGCGCACTCGCCTCGATTCCAATCTCTTACGCTTCGCTGCAGCATCAGCTTCCTAAATCTTTCCGGGATTCTCTTTATCTTACTCCAGACTCCCTCCCGTCCTCGCGTCCGTCTCTTTCTTCTTCTTCTTCTTCTTCTCGTAATCTTCGACTATTGTAAGGCCCGTCGAATTCAAAAAATAAGGTCCGAGTAATTTTCTGCGCGATTCGATTTCTGTGCGAGGAGCGATCGGTTGGAACTCGCTGTCGCCGAGAGCCCACGCCTTTAAATATGAAAATTTAATTACCCATGATTATTGACAGCCGCTGACAGTTATTATTGACGTTCTATTCATATCTCGCATTGCCGATGAGAGGTGATATTGACTTTTATGAGCTCTCGGATTATTCGGAAAAAATATCGGTCTTTTGTTCGATTGACAATCTGCTTGATTTTCAAATAATCATCATTTGTTGTCATTGCTACTATCCGTATTCCTTAATTTTTTTTTCTTTCGACGTGGAAATTTAAATTATCTGAAAAATTCATCGATCCACACGACAATTTCATAAATAATTCTCTGCTACGCTTCTCGTATAATTACAGCATTACAATTGTTCGAATTTAATAATCGGAATATTTGCAAACTTCATTAGCATTCGCGATACGCTTCATCGCATACATCGATAAACAATGCCCAAGCGTTCCCGATGAAAATAAAAGAAAAAAAAAAGAAAAATTATCAATCGTTAATATTACGACGTTAAACATAATCGAATAAAGCGCGGCTGCGCGCAAGCAAATAAGGGTAAAATTCGAAAATTTTGCTTCCCTCCACCCCAACAATACGCGGATTACAAATACACAGGCCGACCAAATAACTCGGCCACGTTTCGCCCGCAGAGTTTAAACAAAATTACCGGCTAGCCGAAAATCGGAGCGCAGTCGAACAAGCATGTAGTCCTCCTCCTCCCAAAATGCCAGGCGCATATAAATTCGGAAAACCGAGTGGCGAGAACACGGAGAGAGAAAGAGAGGGGTGGGGGGTAAAATCCGTCCAAGCGCGGCGTTAAAAGTTTAGCGAAGCCTGAGGGGGCAACTGGTCCCGCGGCCAGCCACATAATTAGTAGTCCCGTGAGCCGAGAAAGAGATAGAGAGAGACGTGATTTTCACCTCGGCGTTCCTCGAACAATCGCTCCCTGCTACGTACAGCCGGGAAAGGTTGGACAACATCGGAGCCCGAGAGCGCGCGCAACTCGCTTAACGAGCGCTTATACGATGAGCCCCTGACTCTCTCGGCCACGCAGCACTTTTCTCCCGACGTCTTTTATACAGAGGGAAAATTGCGATTTCACGGGGCAAACGTGATCGTGCGATCGCCTGTGAGAAATAACGCGCGCGCACGCTATAGAGAGAAAGAGAGCGCACTCGTTAGCTCGAAAGTGAATTGGGAAAACTCCCGCGTAGATTCATTACTTTCTCTCTTTGAGCCTTGCTCTCTTTGATCTTCGGCATGTACGTACACGGGGCTGCTCTCCGCACCTTGTTTTTATCCCCCCTCCGCGCACCGTCTCCACGCGCAAATTCGCAGGCGGATTTGCCTGATTAACATTTGATTTTCATCGGCTCTGCCTTTAATTATACAAGCTTAACGCGCGATCTATCTATTAGTTGATCTTTGCAATTTAAACGACGCCAATTACAGGCTTTCGCTCTTTTATTTAACTTTCTCTAATGAAATGGCGAACCCTTTCATCGTCGATGTTCTCTTTCTCTTTTTTTGTTTGTCGCGCGCGTCCCTTCCTGTTTCCAATATTTCAGCGTTTAAAGGCCAATCGAAAATGGAACTGAAGCTTGCCGAACTTGCTATTTACATATTGCTCTTTTTCAAGAATTTCGCAGTGGCAAATCGAATGTCCCTTTAATATCGAAATGAACAATTTTGAAGATTTTTGTAGGTTGTGGCATGAAGTATAATTTAATTGAAAGTATGCCAATCTTTTTACTATTCATTTTGATAATCTTCAAAGATTTCAAGTTATCAAAATATTTCAGCGTCGTGAAAATGTACCTTAATCGATATGGCTTATTTCACATATTTCATGATATACGTTTAAAAATGTTAAAAAATAATAACTTTACATTAAATAAATTAATTAATTTGCAAAATTGTACATTAATTGACACTGAATTAATTATTATCATTTGTTATCGATAAAATAATGCTTAAAAAAAACTAATAAATAATTTCTTACATTTTGTTACAGGTAAGTTGCCGTTTACTTGGAACCGCGCACCACTAATTTAAATATCGTAAGTTTGTATATTCATGCACTGCATTTTATATACAGCCGACCCTTTGGCATCGTCTAATCATTAGCATTGTAAATTACGATTATTTTATATCAACTTGTCTCTGAATATGTAAATCGAATGATTCGTTTTATTTTTGCTCATCGCAGTCAAAATTTGTATTCCGCGCACTAAGTGAGCGTCTCTTGAATTTAATGACGGCGTTAAATGTGGTTACGACGTAAACGAATCAGTTATGCAAAGCGCAAGGAATAGAAAGAGAAAAAAAAATATTCGGTACACCAAGTTACTTTAACAATTACTTTTATTTTGTGTTTTTATTCTATGCGTCAACGTTATCAATTTAAAAAAAAGGGCAAAAGAAAGTGAATCCCCACAAAAAAACCTTTTTTTTACAAATCAATTTTTTACTCTATTTCTTTTATCGTTTTCTGGGCTAAAAAAAAATAATAAAATCACCAGCGAAACATTTAAAAAATGCCGCGCTATCAAAACCTTTCTTTTACATCCTCCAACGGGTCAAGCATCAATCCATCGAATCAGGCAACCCATTTAGACCATCAAATAATAAACCGATTCTCCTCGCGGTGTAAAAGCCCTGAAGGATATTTTAAAAAATTTTCAATACCATCGAGCAACGATCGAACATCGTATAGCTCTTTTTTTCTTTTTAATCAATGAAAAGCTCGCTCAAAACCATCTCGAATAGAAAATATCATTTGAGTGGTTTAAAGCCAAGTGCGGGAGATACGAGGTCGGATGAGATAGAGTCTGTTACCGTTCATTGGCTAATTAATTTGCCGCGTGTGGATGAGCGCCAGCATAACTGCAGCGTCGACCCTGTTCTCCCTGGTGAGCCTCGATCTTCCTTCACCCCCATTTCCTCCTCTTCTACCGCTCGATGTTCCAAGGGATTTGCAGGAGCAACGAGATGCTCCTTCTTCTTGGCTCTCCTCGATATCGATCGGCGGCGTCGGCCTCGAGAGACTTATTTCATCATCCGCGTCCGAGGCTCAGGGAATGCTCGCTCGCAGGTGTGTTGATAATCATCGAACACCCCCTGGATATTACTACATTGGTGCGTAACTAATTTAAAAAAATCCTTAAATCCCCATCCCCGGCGGCGATTACACTTATCGATTGAAATTTCCCAATCGAGCCGAGGCAAACAGCCAAAGGATACATACGTGCCTCGTGTACTTTTAATAGCTTCAGCCACTCGAAAATCGCTCGCTCGGCTGCGCAGCACGCGACTCGTTCTCCACCTCCCCTCCCCCCCTGAATTACCGTAAATTCAGCCGCAATTCGCAGTCGCGTAAGGCGCGCAACGAGAGCACGTCTCCCCTTCCGTAGCTCCCCCACCCGCTCCTCACGCCCCTAGGCTGGAGTACATTAACCGAGAGCGAGGTTAACGCACGCGAGGAGAAAAACTACGCGTTTAAGCTTGGCAAGTAGAGGAGGAGGAGGAGGTGGAAGGTAGGGGTTACAGGAAAGGCGGGGGTGGCGGTAGTGAGGTTAGCTGGTATTACGGCAAGTACTGCTACGCGCCGAAGGCTCTGTGCCGCTTCCGGCTCGAAGCAGAGCCGGCTGCGCGCGCGATCAATGCCACAGCCGGTGCACGCGCGCACACACGCGCGTCTATGTGCAGCGCGATTCCGGCTATGCATAATTCATAATAGTCATTTCCGACCCTTTTCCGTCGCTTCGGCTACGCGCTCTCTATATATCACCTCCTCGGCGATCCACCGCCCGCTCGCTTTTCCCGCGATTCCAATGCTCTGTATGTCTCTCTCGCTTCCTCGGCCCTCGGCACTCGCGCATTTTCTGTGCCTCTCTGTGACCTCCACTGATTCTTTCGAGACAAGCTTCACTCTCTGTCGGAACTTCTCGTCTCTCGTCGCCGGCCTCGCTCTAGCTCGAGCCTTTTGTTTCTGCTGTTTCCGTTTTTACTTGCCGAGAGAGAAAGAGAGAGAGAGATGTCATTGCACTGTGCTCTTGTTTTTCATAGCCTATATTTTGTCTATAGTACGTACACCGTCTGCGTCTCGTTTGCTTTCTCAAGCTCGTATTTTCCGACTTATCTTGGATTTATTTTTTTTTTGTTTTGTCTTTTTTCGTTATTTCATCCCGTTGTTTCGTTTTCTACGCGGATAAAAAGAAATTCGGAGCGACACAGCTTTCGTCTCGTAGGTTTTAGTAAAAATTTTCTAGATTTTTTCGTTTAATATTTGTTGTTACTGTTGCAATTATGCGATGAAACGTAATACCGTAGTTTGTTGGGCAGTTGAAATTAAAAGATTTGAAAAAGCTCTGGTTTCGAATCGACGAAAAGAAACAGTTTTTTGATAACAAAAACAAAGAGCGAATTTTTAAAAACGCACAAAGTAATTTAAATTTTAACGAAACTACGGCACCCAATGTAAATGAATTAATTTTTAAATATTAACTCGATTTTTTAAAATACGGATTCGCTCGATATTTCGTTACATTCGTGTTTACCATGGCAATTGGAGCCAACGAGTATAATTATTTAAATATGAGCCACGTAATGAAATATACATGTCATTTGTCCAGATTCAGAGAGTATCTGTTCGTAATTGCTTAAATTTACGCCTTTGCAGTTTCACGCGTCCCAAAAAAATGTCAATACCGAAACATATTCGCTCTCCTTATTAAAAAAAAAAAAAACAAAAATTAAAAACACCGATAATCACAACAGTTTTTTCATGCCATTAAGTAGAGTTTCCGCGAAACTTTTGGCCGTAAACCTATAAGCAAAAAAAAAGATCTATCAACCTGCTTTATGACAAGCCGCGCATCATCGCAAACTAGCGGCTGCGGTTTCTTTGACGCGACGCACTGCGCTCGATCGCGCGCGCGCGCGTCTGACGCAACGTACTCTCTTTCACTGGAAATATTCCAAACCCCGAATTAAAGCTTCGCAAACTACTCCTACCGACCTAGAACATATGCATACGACCGCATGAAAAGGCTCGTCGGTTTTCCAAAGCGAGGTAAAAAGAAATTTGATGGCTCCATACTCCTATATACGTATAAATTTTTACTACTTATACTTTGAATGAGGCTGTTTTTCAAAGTTGCATCTTTTTTTCCGCCTTCTCATCCTAGTCTTGCTACAGTACCGAGACAGAGAACGTACATGCACATACATCAACAAATAATAAAAAAAAATGCTGCTGCTATTGCAATTTTAAAATCGTCGGAAAATCTAGAGAAATATTTTCGCGCCTCTAAAGAATTGATATTTACAGAGCAAGGCTTTCTCTTACTCGCGCTCTCTCGCTCCCTTTTCTTTTCTCATGCATTACATCTTTCGCGCCTCTCTCGCATCTATCTCTCGTTCTCTCTAGCAATACATTTTCCACCCCGCGTATCTGGCTATTCTCCGAACGTGGCATTCAACTCCTTTTTCTTTCTCTCTCTCTCTCTCTCTCTCTCTCTCTTCTCCCCCTCCCCGGCCTTCATCGTATTCTTTATCTCTCCTGTGTAGCTTCACTATTCCGCCATTCGGACGCGCGTCCCGGGCCCAACGAGCACGCTTTCCCTCGCTTTTTCCCCCGTATAAAGACGTTCTATTTGTATCAAAGATAGGCAATACAATAACTTTGCAAAGGCGGAGAGAGAGAGAGAGAGAGAGAGAGCCGGCAGTTCGGACTAACGGTGCTAGCGGCAACGATCCCGTCTCATTTTACTTCGAAATTCTTCATCCCTCTTTTATGATGCCGAGAGAGAGAGAGAGAGCCTGGGAATATTGGAAAGCTCAGGGCTGCGCTGCTTCCTTCCGTGTATATATACGTATATATACGAATAGCCTCTCCGGCTGGCTGGCTTGCTGGCTGCTACTGCTGCCGGGGCCAGCTCCGAGGAAAATGAAAACTTGTTCACGCAAATGTCGACGCTGAGCCCGGTAATGTTCGACTCTTATTGCTTTCCGCTACTTCATTCTCTGCTCGTCATCAGCTCGCTTTCTGATTAGATACTCCTTGAATTTTTATGCGATTTCGAATTTCTTTCCTATTTCTCTCTCTCGCTTTCAACTGTAACCGTCCAGCGAGTACGCGGACGAGACAATTTTGTAGTTTTTTAAACTTTTTATGTTTTTTTCTCTGTCTTAAGCAAATAATAAGCTCGAACATTTTTATATAGATAGAGCAGGAACGCTTGAATGGAATCCCAGTGAATTATACGTAAAATTACTGGGCTCCGAGCGCGTCAATGTTACACGAGAGCGTAATTCCGTTCTTTCGCTTATTAACTTAATTAAAAATAATTGGGTTTCCTGCGCGCCAAAGTGCGCGCGCGCACGTGTGTGGGTGCGAAAGAACTAGACAGAGATGAAGTTCTCTTAGGGAAAAAAAGCAAATTTACGTAACACTTTAACAACGAAAACTTATAATTACGTTTTCAATAAAGTATATAACAAATTTTTTATTACATTCCCGCGCGCTAATTTAATATTCCTAAAATATTCCTTATTTAACCTCCTTTAGACTACACAACGCCAACGCGTGCTCTCATAAAAATTTCTTGTACGCAGTGGTTTTCCTGGAAAGAAAATTTCATAAAATACTCTAAGAAAAATTCCACGAAGCTGCTGTGCTATGTGCCTCTATAAAGCTTCGCTGAATAAAAGTAGCCGTTAAATTACGCCCGCAACGATAATACCCTTTTGTATACAAACAATTTTAATTAACAAATTCAATAACAAAGTCGTTGAGTGACTACCGAAATAGCCGCATTCCCCAAATCGCAATCCACGCACATTTAACTACAACAGTTGCTCGAAGCTAACCGCATCTCCAAAATCAAAATAACCATTCCAACTCCCCGTATACCAGGTCCAACTTTACGCATAGAGCGGTACAACGCCACAAAAGTCGAAAGTCAAAAAACGATTATCCACTCTCGCGAGAGAGTACGGAAAATCCGAAGCAGTGGCGCTTCTGCTCAACCTACCGAACAGTGGGTATTCAGATTTACGGCCGCTGCTGACAGCAGTCGAGCCACGTGAAGCCCCAAAATTAGCTGGAGAAGAGGAGAATGGGTGGGTAAGGGGGCTCGCTCTGCGGTATATGGGGAGGGTGGAGAGATGCTCTCAAGCGCAAGGACTCGACGGTAATTAACACATTTTCAAGAGAGAGAGAGAGAGAGAGAGAGAGAGAGAGAGAGAGAGAGAAAGGGAGAGAACGCCGGACGAGGGAATAATAATAATCGCTCGCAGCTGTATACGAGCAGACTCCTACATAGCGCGTGATTAATGAATTAGCCGAGCGGCACAATGGCAGCGCCATTAAGACTTCCCTCTCCAACCCCATCTCGTGGACTTTGGTGAATCGACAAAGGCCTGCGTGCCTTGACGCACTCAGACGACTCCTAAAGCTCTCTCTCTGTCTCTTTCTCTCTCTCTTTCCCTCTCATTCTCTTTAATCAGCCACATTTCTTGGACTGCGCGCTCTACCCCTCCCTCTAGCCGGAGCTCGAGCGGGGTTGCGGTTCTTTTGACGAATTGTTTGTGTATTCGTTACGACGTCTTAAAGCTGCTTTAATTTGAAATGCACTTCCGCTGAAATCCGAGGCACGCTTTGATAGGCTGTGATAATTTTTTTTTATACTTTTAAGCGGTTTATCGATTCGTTCGAATGACTTTCTTATTAGGTATGTCATTAGTTTTGTCCTCTACATCGTTTTCCTTTCTCTGCTGCGTAATTCAAGCAAATTAAGGAAAACCCCTGGAAAAATTCATATGAAAGTAGCTGTAGTGACGTGCATTAAAAAATTCTTTCGAAATTCGATAAGTCAGCGATGAAATTCTTTTTTCTTACGAGAAGTAGTAGACTTTTGCGAGTTATTAAGAGCTCGAAGCCTTCCTTGAGCTCGATAAATTTTTATGATTACGACTCGATTACGGAGGAATGTCTACAAGGATGAAAGTCGATAAGGAAAATTGAACTTTTATTAATTTCCATTATCGTAAATACAACGAGACACGCAGACGTGCATGTACAATTGGCGCGCACCTGATCAAAAAAAAAAAAAAAAAATAGAACAATCCAATTTTCTCGAAATATATACTCACTTCCGTTCTGATATTGATCTATGAATTTTATGAGCGAAATTCTCGGGGAATAAGAATCGCTCGGTTAGTTTTGCCTTCTTATTGGCAAGGCAAGAATGAGGATTATTATTGAAAATGAAAACAATATCGAAAAAGCCGGCTTTTATCTGACTCCGCCGGCAGGTCCTAAGGGAAATTCCGCGGATCTTTATTAATTTTTAATCAGAGAGCTCCGGATGTATACTCGCTCTAAAATTGCGTTTCAGCATAGCGAATCCTATTTCGATTTCGCGATAACTTCGACTGCGACTTGGCGTTACGACAACTTTGCAAATGATAAACTTCCTTATACTTTTGTAAACTAAAAGTATTTAAAAAAAATATAACAAACTTTTTTTCTCGAAATAAGTACAATTTTTGCAGAGTTAAACTTTTTATATTTTCCGAACGACTTTGAATTTGAAAGTACAGAAGCAAAAAGAAGAGCCAAGGGAAAATTGGGTAAAGCAAATCGCAAAGCTGCTGATTATGCTGGAATTAACGAAAAGCCGCGAGACGCGGACAGCCTGGTAACCTCGCGTGTGCGGTTCGAGCTCTGAATAGCCGAGGGATGGGCTGCGGTGAATGAAGAAAAAAAAAGCCCAGAACTGGTGGAAGATTGTGCAAAGAGAACGAGGCAAGGGCCGAAAATTTTTTGTGCGTATATTGTATCCATCAAGAGGATAGTTCACTATTCTTGATTCTAAAATATCTTTTTTTTTCTTATTTTCTCTTTTTCTACCATCTCACCGGCGCCTGTATATTCAATCCTGAAAAGCTCGATCGAACAAGCTGGTACACAAGCTCACGCGCGTTTCTCGTTTTATTGCACTTATTTTCAGTTAGCCGGGTTTATGTTTGCGACCGATAATACTTTTAATTACCTTTGATAAAAAAATTTTATCCCCCCACGGGAGGATGCCGTTTTGCTCGGTTTTCAAAAAGCTCTTTTTACATTACCAGCTAATGATTTGGAAAACATTGAAAGCTTTTGCGGGTGTTCTTTTTTTTCATCCCTTTAATTTTCCCGGATGTACAGTTGTTAGCTATGGAGAAGAAATAATTAAATTGCCGCGATGTTTATGCGTTTTTTCGAAATAACGTAAATACTCACGAACGCGTAAAAGGTTACTTTTCAAAAACAATATCAATTAAACGTTAATAAAACGCTACTTGATTATCAAAAGCAAACATTTCAGCCCTTCAGCCGCGTCAAAATGTACTTCCAAACTACAACTGCAAACACACACAGCCAAAGGCAAAGAACAAAAGTGTTTAACCCAATATCCACAGAAGTGTATAGCAGCGTCGTTTTTCTTCGTCTTCGCGCGGGGGTAACCGGAAACAAGCCAAGCATCCGTTTTGACGCATTTCCCGAGCACCAGCGCTGGAAATCCCGAAATCTCTCCTACGCTCGTGTACAAACACAGAAGCGACCAAGAAGGAGGAGGGGGAGGCCGCTGCGCTCACATCTGCATAGAGCCCTATCCAAGCGACAGCTTTACCCAGGCTTCTTCTCTCAGTTTGCGTCTCCTTTAAAGCCGACAAAGTTTCCGCCGCACTGGATTTAGCCGTGGAAAATCGGATGGAGAAAGACACATCGCGGGTCCAGAAGCCCCCCCGGGGAGAGCCAGAGACGAATCATAATAAGCTCGCCAAGAGCGAGATTAGGAGTAACAGAGAGAGAGAGAGAGAGAGAGAGAGAGAGAGAGATTGCAGGGACCGCTAACCGAGTAAACAAAGAAAGGTGACTGGAGAATGGGCAAGGAAGTAAATGCACTAGAGCAAAGACGCGAAGACGGTTAATTTCTTTCGAGGAGGGGGGGCCAACTGCGCACGCGAGACTCGACTTGCGAAGATGTAGCAAACGGGCCACCCCCCGTCCTTCTCTGTCGTATAATTTAACCGGTTTTAAATGCAATCAGAGCGCGCGACTTTATCGGACGCGTCTGATTAATTGAGTTTGTGAGTAGTTCCAATTAAAGGGGTGGAAGGGGAGGACAGCGAAAAAGGGGGTGTGGGTGTAGGGGTATACGGGCTGGGTCTAGAAATGAATTAAGCCGAGGGCCACTGGCGATGAATTTTAAAACTTTGGGAAATTCTCCGCTGAAGAATGTGCGGGATTACAACTGTAAATTTTACTTTGCAAGTTTGATTGCGTCAATTACTCTGCGACTTTGCCCGAGAGTTTTCTCTCTCTCTCTCTCTCGAAGACCGGCAAGCCGAATCGCCACTGCGCCTTGTGCACCCGGAGTTTATTATATTTGCCCGATATAGTTATTACCCTTTTTTATTCGATTAATCAGGAATAATTCGTTGTTTACGAGAGATGCAAGCAAGAGAGCTGAGATTAATTTTTCCCCTGCCGCGCGCACTTCTTAGCAAAGTTACTTTTCTTATTCCTTTCTTTTTTTCATTTTTTCCTTCTCAACAAATTTCTAACGTTCGATTTTTATCGGTCGAATTCTGGGCCCCGGGTTTGAAAAATAATTTTGAAGAGGAAAATCTCATAAATATACGGAATTAAAGATTCATGAAAAATATTTCAGCTATTTTGAAACTTTCACGAGCAAGAGATATATATACCTTTGGAAAAATCTATATTTATACATCCGCGGTGCTTTTTTGCTTCCGCCCCGTCCGCGTGGTGAGTTCGCTTCCGCGTGCTCGACCGTTTTTTCTCCGGAGATCCTCTTTTTCAATTATGTAGCCGCGGATGGATAAAGTATGCCAATATATCAGTCAAACCGAAGCGGACGCGTTTAGAGAGAAAGAGAGAGAAAAGAAAAGAGACAGCTTGCGAATGGCACGGCCGAGGGGTAATGCAGACATCAGCAAAAGTGAAACGTACGAGTGAATATAAGACAAGCGCTCGCGGCGCCCAAGAAAAAGATATCGCATAAGCAGAAAGAAGCTGCGATAAAACCACAGAGAGAGAAAGAGAGAGAGAAAGAGATGGAGGGAGGGAGGAAAGCCAAGCGCGTGTAAGTCCGCGAAGAAGAAACAGCCGGTTGAAGAGAGGTCGCAGAGGAGCTTGGCCCACAGTGAGAGAGCTTTCCAGTCTGTTTGTGTACGTCCGACGTTTCTCAGCAAGTACCAGCGGCTGTATAAACTCCAGAGAGAGAGAGAGAGAGAGAGAGAGCCAGAGTAAGATAGTCCTAAGGAGGAGACGATTGTGGTCCTTTGGCAAGCCGCCATATTGTTTAAGCCCGGGGGGAGGTAGGGGGGAAGTATGGAGGCCAACTGCCGATTCGATCTTCCAAAGTCGAGCCCCTGCTACGGACTTCTCAATTGCTTGTATCTGTCTTATCCTTACCCAGCCCCCCCCCCCCTACTCCACTTCTTCTTCTTACTTCTTACTTCGCTCGAGGACGATGCTGCATTTAACGATAATGATCAAGCTGGCTCGTTTGCTGAAGCGAGCTTATATAGACCTTTAAGGAGTATACGAGACTTAGCTCTTGTAACTCTTGTCCTACAGCCAAAACGACTTTCTCTCACGCTGCAAGTGTTGAGGTTTTAGTATTGCCGCTTGAATGCAACTTTTTAATTATCTCGATTTCTTATTTTTTTCACCACGTCGTCGTGGATTTATGGGGAGCTTTTTAAAGCTCAGATCATATTCGGTATAGGCGGCGAGTCTGCTTGATAACGCATTAGCAAGTATAATTAAACGCGGACGCGAACCCTAGGCATTTCGTCTTAATTGAATTTGTCCTGCTTTAAGTGTAAGAACCTCTGTTGAAGCGTCGAGAGATGGTGAATTATTTTCTTACCAGCCGCTAGCGGCAAGTTCAACCAGCGTTAAATACTGCCCCATTCGAAATTTTTCACCCTGAAACGTGCGTATTTTAATTACAGCCAAAAAACAATAAAAAAAAAACGAAACGTGCATTCGGCTGCACATTTAAAATTTCAAATTATCCCGAGATGTTAACTCCGTGAAATAACACCTCTTCGTCAAATTTTTCTCTATAACAATGTGAAGAAAAAAGGAAACGAAAAAATTCCCTAAAAAAAGAAAAGAAATTCTACGTGCACGTAGGACGTCCGCGTATAAGTCTCGCGCCATTTCATTCCACAGGCAATTGGAAGCAAAAGAAAGTACAGAGCGTGTGTGGGAGGAGGAGAAAATGATGGGGTCGCAGTGCGGCTCGTCGTCGGAGCCGGCGGTCAAAAAGTAGATCGTTATACGCCGGGGGGGAAGAGCCCCAGCCGTCGCAACGTAAACCGCAATAGAGGCTGCGCTGCCGTGCTGCCGGGGAAACTGGGCTACAAGCCGGACTCTCTCTCTCTCTCTCTCTCTCTCTCTCTCTCTCTCTCTCTCTCTCTCTCTTGGCTCTTCGTATTGGCCGCGTCGTGCAGTGCGCGTTAATTACGCCCTACTAGCACCTCCTCCCTCCGGGCTCCTCTTCTCAGTTGGCTGCTCTTCTGCTCCATTTTGCATTAGACGCGAAATATCCGCGAAATAAATAGTCGAGGCTGGATTGTACACAACGCTTGATTGAGGAGGATCTAATTGCTGTCTGTGACAACAACGCGGTTGCCTCGTACGATGGACCGAGACAATTAATTTGCGCTTATATGTATTCCATTATCACTGATAGAAAGTCTGATTAGCAAAAAATTAACGCCGAAAGTACGATACAGTTGTTCAGTCCTTTTATTTCCTCCCAGCAGTAATCGTTAATCTTAATAATTTAACCGTTCTCTCCCTCTTCCCACGCGGCCTCGAGCAAAACAAACGTGACTTTCGATTATTTATATATGAATAATCGAAAAATAATAGGCAACTCGGCACGCGCGCTCGCCTTTGACATAAATCAAACATACATAATCAAATCGAAGCGGCAACTGCAGCGCGAGAGAGCCGTAAGCGATTTACCGATAAAACATGACGAAGCTGATTAAGCCAGCGAGCCGCGGAATACAATATAATCGGGCAATAGTGACCTCTCCCTTTCTCTCTTTCTCTTTTTCCTTCAATAATCGCGGCAGGTCGATCTTCACCATAAATCTCAACACCTCTTTATCGGGCTTTCCGGCACGCGGCAGGCTATTCGGCCGCATCGTTGCCTTCGTGGCTAGCTATATTACCCCCCCCCCCCAGCTCGCCGACCCCTGTCCCTCTCTCACGGCTTCCCATACCTCGTGAGCCGTAATAACCCGCGATAAATTGGACGATTAAACTTTCAATTAAGCTCGGCGAGCAAGCGCTACCGATGCGCCAATCTCGTCAATTTCCTATAGGCCAGCATCGAGGCTGCTGCTCGGGATATATATATATATATAAGCGTTACGAACGCTTGTAGCCCCTCCCCTCTCTCTCTTTCGGCTTGCCACATCGAACTTGGCCAAGCGCGTGATTAAGGTTGTTTTAATTTGCCGATCTTGGAGTTATGATTTGGCCGCGGCAAGAGAGCAAACTCTATTGGCTCTCGTGATGCATTGCGGCTTGATATTAATGTTTTGTATATACGTGTGCAATACTCTTTCGTACATGATTCGACTGCGGCTACAATTAAGAATCCAGCGTAACGACTACCAATGTGTGTGATATTTTCTTTTTTTTTTTTATCTCGACGATGTGGTTTCTCGCTGGGCTAGTTAAATTACAGCCGGGGTTGATTCGAAAGTTAATTGAAACGATCGAAATTCTAATTTTAATCAAGCGCGCGGAGTAGAGAAAAATCCCCAAAGTATAAGAGACTTGTATTTGCAGTTCTCTTATTCTTGGAAGAAGTGCCTCGAAACTAATTAAATCACCGCAGCAGCACCACTGACTTACTTTTCTCCGCCGCCTAATTTATCTTTTTCTTTTCTCTATTCTCTACTCCCTTCATCCTTGAATTCTTCCCTCCTCTACGGCTTGCAACGTATACCAGCCGTCACGTAATTAAATCCAATTGCTTTAATGACATTTTGAATATTATATTTGTTCTACGCGTCGTGATGTCATTGAGAAATATTATTCTATCACTCGAATTAACGCCATTCGTCCGCTTAATGCTCTTAATTGAATTCCCCAGCAGCCCGGAAACGTGTTCGCACGCAAAAGAGCCTCGGTACCCGCGCGCAGAAAATACATCGTTAACATTGTCGCAACATCAATTTATAATTAGATTAAAAAAAAAATACAGCCAATCGGTACGAGTATTAAAGGTAACGACAAAAAAATAACGTGGGAGGAGGCAAAATAAACAAAATCTCATAAAACGAGAATCCAATAAATATATAGAAGCAATAGACGCAAAACGAGAATGCCAACTGCGAGAAATTTGCAGTAGTCCAGCCCGTGATCGAGGTAATAAAATCGACCGGAGAATCTCGTGGCTCGCCGAGATGAGGGTGCGGGCAGGAGTTAAAGCCGGTGCGCGCGCGTGTATATACATATAGATGATAGTGCGCCCTGGCGGCGTGACAAGCACGAGAAATCCGCGCGCGCGTCGTAGCTCGTCCCTTTCGCGGCTTTCCTTCCACTGCATATCTCTCTCTCTCTCTCTCTCTCTCTTCCTCTTCCGAGACCCTGGAAATTATTCGAGGAATTCTGGTCGCGCGGCGCGCTCTAATTCCGCCGGGATGCTTTATTTACACAACACGTGAACGCGCGTGCGCCTCTGGCCTCCTCCGCGTACATACCTATCAACCGTCTCCACCGTCTAGCCCCTAGCCCAGACCCCATGCGCCACGGCCTGATGAATTTCACGGCTCTTTATAGAAGTGTACTATCCACCCATGACGATGTTTTCGTTCTCTACATGTTTTCCTGAATCTTTGAAAAATTTTAAGAGTTTCGTTGGAGTCGTTTGTCGGAACGATGTTATTTCGTTGAATAGTCAAGTTTAAACGAGAGTCTTTGCGAGAAAAATAACAAGAAAATCGTTTATCTTGAGTATCAGCAGGTGTTCAGTAGTAAAGTCCGAGTTAGGTCAGACGACAGACCAAGTTGACTTGCTCCGCGCTGATTGATAAATCGATGGCGGAGAAAAGAAAATCTAGACAACGACTCGAAATAAGAGACAGTTAAAGGTCAATTTTGTAAATACTAGCTGTGGAAATAGAAAATCGAAAACGTCTGTTTGTATCATTAGGTCGTTTCGATTCCATAACGAAACGAAGAAATAAAATCCAACGACCTTTTTCTTTTCAATTAACCTCACTGGCTTCTTCGCGCAGAACTTAACGCGTTTTTATTTTCCGTTAACTTTGCAATTCGGTTATCCTGTACTTTTAATGACGGGCTCAAACGTAATTGCGCTTAGTTAGCGCGTAAAATTCTATTAGGAGGCGTGAAATTTGCAAACTTTGCCAATTTTGCATTTTTCACGGGATCAATTTGAAGCCACTGCGCGCGTATAAACAATCTTTATGAGCTATTAACATTTAGACGATATACTTTATCCCAATGAAATAGTCGGCTTACGAACGTTCGCTGAATAATAATCAAAGTAACTATTCTCGATAATATTCGCGTTAAATTTAAAAAGTACGCGAAAATTCGTTTAGTTCTGATTATCAAGAGAGGGTGTACAATTGAAATAATTGTTCCTTCCACCTGAACAAATCGTCTAAGAAGAATTGTTTGATGAAAATAAAAAGGGAGGAGAAAAAGAGTAAAAGACGTCGAAAGTAGGCGAAGAAACAAGAAAATTGAGATAACTAGAACGTAAATACGAGAGGGTAAAGAACAAAGGAGGGTGGCGAGGAGCGGGGTTGGACGAGAGGGGGTAAACAGTACGAAAAATAAAATTAAAGCCGAAGGAAAACACGAGGCAAAGAAGATTCGGAGAATAACGGCTATATGGTAGAAAAGAAGTCAGTGCCAGGAATGAAACAGAGCCGAGGGGGATAGAGAGGCAAGGAGGGTGTCGGACTGGGAGGGGGAGGTAGGGAATGGCAGCAGATAGCCTATAGAAAACTATAAACAAAGGCAGCCCGCAGAAACGGATAGAAGCGGCGCTAAATGAAAGGCGGCCCGGCGCAAGAGGGAAAGACAAACACTGCCCGCGTAAAAGAAAAACGACGAAAAAAAAGGGGAGAGAGAAGGTGGAGAGGGATTAAATAGAAAAGAGACAAGAGACGAGGCAAGCGGGCGCCTAGGGGGACTCGAGAGAGCGAGAAGGGTAAGGGGGGTGGGAGAGAGAAGGGTTCGAGAAACGAAAAGTCGGAAATAAAAGGGAGCGGAGAGGGAAAATGGGAGGCCGAGGAAGAAAAGCAGGAAAATTGGCTGGCCGACGAGCCCGCGGCATCCCAGGCATGCGTGGGTGCTTCGGCGTAGGTGAAGGAGGAGGAGGTGGAGAGAGAGAAAAAAAGCAGTGCGTGGGAAGGGATCGATGACGCTCGTAATTTTAGATCACGGAGAGAGGCTATATGGGGGGAATTGTCAGTTTTATACGCCCGCAGCCAGGAAGGAGCTATGATGTTTTAAGTTTATGCACGCCACTTGTGGTTTTCAAAAGCCAGCGCGATAAAGGAGCTCTGGCTTTTGTTGGCGTCTCTTTTTTTTACGTTTGTTTACGACGCACCGATTTACGACTTGGGCGACGACGGTTTTGTGACGAACGCGCGGGTCGATCGAGAAGTGAACGGAGCGCGCGCAGGAATTTTGATAGGTGATAAAACGAGCTTTGGGGTTATGCGATTGGTCAGATGTGTTTTAGGATTTTGGGGTTGAGATATGATTATATAGCTCTATGGCTTGCCATGGGATAAAGCACGGGGGAGAGGGTAAGAATATTACGCTGAACGATGTTTGAAAAATTTGTTTGGCTGCGCGGCCCTTTTTATGATTTTTTCAATTGGGAGGGGGGAATTCAATTTTGTGTCTCGACGACCTCGGCAAAAAATACCAGAAATTTTTGCAATTTTTGCACGATTTACAGAGAAAGCCAATCTCTCGCGTTCGGATGACAGAAAATTTTGTCCACTCGCGACGTGTTTATTTTTGTTATTGCGTTTCGTGCGACCCCCCTTTTTCTTTTAATCGTCGTTTTAGTTTCGGCGCGAGCGAGATTTAATATGTACGTCGTGCTGGATTTGAAGCAATTTATGAAAAACAGACGTCGAAAAAATATTGTATGCTAAGGGAGATTTATTTGGAAAACACGACGTAGCTCGTTCCAAAGTGGAAACAAGAACTAGAAACAAATGAATATTGTAAAAGCACAAAGCTGCCGACAGCCACGAGACTGTATTTGAAAAAAAAATCGGTAAAGCCCTTTACTTATATTCTCTTGATAAGAATCATTTTCACATTTAAAATCCCATATTCTCTCTAAAGCCCTGCAGATCCATCAAATCCAATCTCCTTCCAAACAAACAAAAAATCAGATCCATCGACTACAACGAACATAAAAATCACGTACACGAAGTATTCATTAAATCCGCAATCGTTAAAACTTGAAAAACTGCGAAAGCCGTAAGCTCGCGCCCGTCGGGACGAAACAAAAAAAGAAGGAAAACGTAAAACAACGAATGCAAAAAACGGTCGTTCGCGCGCGGCAGCGAAATCTCAGATTAGACGATAAATAAAGGAGACGAGCAAGCGCGAGAAAGAGAGCGTTTCGCTGGCGCCCGACAATGGCGGAACTAAATCAGCGCTATAATCGATCACGGCCGGTCGCAGCAGCAGCGGCGTATACCTATACCCGGGCTCTCGCGCCAATCGCCGTACTCGCGCTGTCGGAGGCTCTCTCTACCTACGCCCCTCCTCCTCGCCCCGAGAATTAATCGCCAGCCGGGGAAGAGCCTCGCACAGTCGCGCCGATACTTATCGGCTCCCACCCCCTCCCCCTACTTCGTATAGTACATGGCAGCTGCGTGTGCCGAAAATTAAATTTCAGCGAGAGAGAGCGTCACCCTCGATTTACGACGGGCGGGTGGGAGGGAGCAGACGCTGACCTCTTCGCGAGAGCTTTTATTCCAACTTTTGCCTTGTCGCTTTTCGTCAATCTACTATGTGCCACCAGCTACCTCCAGGGACACTCGCTCTCTCTCTCACTCCCTACGATTTCCATGGCTTTGAATATTCAGTGCCTCGTGGCGGTCGGTGCAGTTATCGGCACCTGTTCTATGCGACGGATGTATCGGGAATTTTGCAGGATTTCGTTATAAGGTTAGCGCCGCTATGGGGAAGTGCCTTTTTTTTGTTCCCTCTCCGCACTTTTTTTTTACATTTTTAATTCATCGAGCCGATAAATTATTGCTTCGTTTCCTCGCGAATAACTAATGCTACCGAGTGCCGAGAGGAATTATTTTTTTTTTCGTTTTTTAAGAGCGAATTAAGTTTTTAAAGGCCGAAGAGCGACAAAAAAAGAGGGGATGAATAATAAAATGTTTTATTGAATTTACGTGGCATTTCGTAATTTCCCCGGCAAGATTCCAACTATAATGCAGCCTGAAGCCGCCCTTGTGCCTGCGTGTAAATGGAGCCTTGCCTGCTATCTAGCTCTTGAATACGAAATTAAACGACGATCTGGCCGAAAGTGAATACTAATTAAAAGTCTTAACGGTATTATACGAGTTTAAAAAAAAAATAACACCAAAATGCACAGAAATTCTTAATGGCCCACGCAATCGACGTTGTTAATTTTGCCCCAAGTACAGCGTTACGTATACGCAGATGCGTTTTTAAAAGGTCTAAAAATTCAACGAAAACATGCAAACTTTATACACAAAGTAACGTTGAAATTGTTAAAGCTCGCGTAATTAAGCTTGATTAATTTTAATTTATCGCTCCGCGTCCAAGCCATCAAAAACCAAAGGCGTAATTATAATTTGTTCTCTGTTAACGAGCAAAGCGCGCATTGTGTAAATAATATAGAAATCTAATTATTCCATCAGCGGTGTTGCATTACAAAATTCGCTCTACATCCATTGATAAGGGGTGGAGGAGGGGGGGGGGAGAGGGCACTCATAGCGGTTGCCTGTAGTGCTATCCAGTTACGAGGGGCCATTACTTCTCTGATCCAATGTTATTACGCAAAGTAAACGTTATTACCAAGCGTGAACGTTATTACCGAATACGCCGCTGCAAGTTGCCTTAACACTACGGGGCAAGCCACCCCACCCTGTGGCGGATGCTAATTTCCCGGGATTGGAGAAAAATCTTTGGCCCGAGAACGACGCGCGAGGTAATTTGCCTCTGAAAATTGCTCGTTATTTTCCAAACCTTTACGAATCAGCGCGTAAGAGATGAATTCTTTTTTTTTTTTCTCTGTCCGTACAGATCGCCATTGCATTTCCGCTACAAATTGAACAATTATGGAACGTTAAAGCTGTTTGGGGCTGTAAAACGAGAGGCTCCTGCAAATGCATACGCGTGGCAGATAGTGCACATCGGTAATACGCCGCGAGGCCTCTCCTCGGTCCGCAACTCCAACAAGATTAGCATGCGATATTCCAAGTGCCGAGTGTAAAATTCGACGTCTCCCGGGGGGTGCCTCGTATTTAATGACTAATCAAAAGTCATTCGCGCGCAATTACCGAACAGGGTTTTCCCCCCGGGAAATTCCTGTTCGTTTCGTCGTATACCAAAGGCAAGGCCAACGAAAATCAATTTGCCGACGTCCGATTTCATTACCAGTCTCTGCCTTATATTTTTCTTCTTCGAGACACCCACGCTGAGCTTGGTCGCTTATCTCTCCTTTGTAAGCCGAAAGTCAGCGAGTTTTCCGTCCGACTCGAAAGTGCCGATATCAAAAGAGGCTTCGGATGTGTATACCCGGCAAAAGTACAATACGCCAATGGTTATTCGATATACTTGACGACTCACAGCTCTTTGTGCCTCTATATATTATATATATCAACGGCTGGGGGAAGCGCACGAGTGATGCTTGATTTACGGCCGCGTAAAATTGGCTTTTGAAAAAGTAGGCTTGTCGGAGAGAGAGAGAGAAGCTCAGCTAGACCGATAGCGAGCTTCCTTCCGGCAGAGCCCTGCCCCCTGTGTAGCCAATTTTTCCACCTTCGCTTAATATCCGACCGGTATCTCGCTCTCTCTTTCGCTGCTTTATGGTTTTCTCAAAACGGCAAGCTCGCTGAAATTTTCCCGTTATGGATTTGGCGTGGAAAAAGCCCTGATATACGGTAAGCCATTTATCGCGCTCTGGATACGTACACGATTTTCCCAAGGCTTTATAAGACGTTAAATTGCTCGCGGCTGAAATATCGGGGAAATATTTGATAATAACAGAAACGTACGAGGGGGTTAATCGCTATAACCGCGCGGCCACTTCAATCAATTCTAATGAACGCGTCGAAGAAAAGTCCGGAATAACTCCAGGGGGGGGGGCGCTGCCGCCCCGGCAGCGCTTTGCTCTCGCGCTAGCGAGCCGGAAGCCGATAATGCGATTGCATTCTGAAACTGCAATTATACTATTGGTAATCCTAGATAGAGACAACTGAAGCGAATCGAGGACAGAGCGAGAGAGAAGAGGGGAGATAAGGGGGGTAAAAAGACAAAGAGAGAAGTGCACGTGGGCGGAGGGGGTGGGGCAAAGTGGCAAGATCTCGGAGCGCGCAGAGGAGGCTCGCTCGCGATCGATTCCCCCCAGTGCGAAATGCTACGTGATACTACTTGGAAGAGATTGAACGAGTCGCGCGCGTAGATAAAGCTCCGCACGGAAAACGGAATGAATGCGACTAGACTGGCAAGGAGGCGCGCCGCGGGGTTAACGGGGGAAAAAAGAACTGAAACTCACTTATGCGCTTGTAGCTTAATGAACAGAGATAGAGAGTAGGATTTCCTTTCGTTTTCTTCTTTCTCTCTTTTTTTTAGACTTTTTCCAGAGTTGAACACTCGATGAACTAATAAGTTCAATTTAGGGTAATGCGATAAACGTGATTATGAAGTTCGTTGAGAGGATTGATCGGCTGAAATTAGACTTGTTAACGTTTGCTAGATTTTTAGGGAATTTTTGCTTTTTATAATGTAACGAAATTTCCGAGAGTCGGATAACATATTTACGAGTAAAAGTTTATTAAAGAGGAAAAAAGAAAATTTTTCCGCTGGACGAGCGGAAGTGAACGGTTAAACAAATCAATTACTGATATTTTTGAAAAAGCCTTTTCGAAGAATACAATAAACAGCTTTATTGTCATAGATTGGCTTCATTTCTCAGAAAGAGTGAGAAAGAAAAGTGACAAATACTATAGAACTGAAAAAATAAACACCCACTTGTAGTTTGAATAGAAGCGTAACATTGATTCTCCTGGACATCATATTTGTCTGCCGAGCATTCGCGTCACCCTCTGTTCAATGGAACGCAATACTATACGGTCTCTTTCCTTCTCCAGCCCCGCCATTTCTTCTCGTCTCACCCACCCACCCGCTTCCAAGTAGTCACGTCGAATTTCGATCATACGGCAACAGCGTAAATACAGATACATAGTCTGAGTTTAATAGGCTATTCGATCGACTCGAATAACACACGATATTTCTTCCCTGCGACTCCTGCAATATCTCTCTCTCTCTCCCTCTCTCTCTCCCTCTCAAGCAAGTTTTTTTTCCTTTTCACCCCGAGAATTTCAAAGCATTTCAACTGAAACAAGAAACACACAACTTTCGTAACTTTTTCATAGAAAAATAAACGCTTTAGAGTCGAAGGAAGGAAGTTTTCAGTTTCTTTGGTCATTAATTATGTTTTCTGATACAATCTTTGTAAACAAATACTAAAGATTGATGCGCAATTCTTTTTTCCCGTTCTTTCTTCCTAGCGTACGTATTTCCGTGATAGTCGAGATATCTAAGCTATTTTCCTTGCTATTTTCGTTTTAATAAATGATAGAATTTATTATAACGAAAAAAGGAAAAAAAGTAACATCAGATATGTACATACTAGTGCGTATTCAGTAAAAAGATGAAAGACTGACCTATTTCGATAGGACTTCATTCAAAATATTTTTCAGTCTAGAATAGCCCCTCTTTTGTAAAGAATAACATTTACAAAAGAAAGTAGCACAAACATTATTTTTTTTAGAGAAACTTTACTAACAATAACATTAAACGTTAATTCCGATAAATTTCCAGTCTAATTTACAGGTAGGTAGTAACTCATTCCAAGCCTGTCTAATTTCATCGATTTCACGCCATCTTCGCTTCATCGCGCGTACAACACGCGATCAGACTTGATCCGCTAATATCAAAAGCTCAAAAATAAAATCAATGCCAATACGATGCGCGTATGAATCAATCGTTAAAAGTAAAAAAGAAGGGAGAAGATAAACGAGCAATACGCCAAAAAAAAGGGAAAATCAAAGAAAGCCATGTCGGTGGCAGTTTCGATAATTAAGGCAGAAGTGTCCCCCCAGCTTCGGCAGAAGCGCAGGCAATTAGCCACGACGATGCTCAACGGGAAGGCACTTACGGTCTAGCCGGCGCATCGTTCAGCAAATACGAACGAGGAGGGACGAAAGGGGGGAATTCAGTTACAGCAGAGGCAGAGAGAGAGAGAGAGAGCAGTAGCTCGCATCGATTATGCCAAGTCGCGATTAGCATTGAAAGCCCGCTCGTTTGCGCGTGCCTCGCTCGTGTGGCTTTCCTTTCGAGGAAACTCCAGTTGGCTAATTAGCCGCTTCAAACTTCGGCATTGACGATATCGGCCGCCCCCCCCTTTTACTCTTGCCCTTCCATTTTATACGCGATACGAGAACGCGCGCTAATTTTCGGCCCTTGGATATTTTCCAGGGGGTATTTCGGATAAACTGGAGGAATGGTGGATGCTTGTATATTTTCCGTGTATTTGGAAATTATCGGACGATTTGAAAAGAAGGCGCGCGATGTTTGCCCGTTGTTTTCAGAGAAATGTTCGTTATTGAAATAACGAGGATTACGCGCGCGTTGCCGGCGCTTTTCCGGTTAATCCGCTGATAAATTTTTTCGGTAAATTGTTTTTTCTTTTTTCGTTTTTTCTATTCAAACAATTCTTAATTATACGCGTAAAAATCCATATTTTGGCCTGAGGGGAAAAAGAACGATTTTACGCCGTCATTATAACGCCGAAAAGAATTCGATTGTAATTCTCGGAAAAGCTGTGTACAACCGCAACAAATATAGCGGATTATTTGTTCTACTCCTCCTCCATCCAAAATGCAGTCTATTGATTATAATGCCGCGTGTCGAGCGAGTGAATTAACATATTTTAATTAACCCAGAGAAACATCAAAATAAACTTGAACATGATCCGTTAATTGCGAAGCCCTCCCCTAACCCTCCCACCGCCACCCCCGCACCTTAATTACCACTATAGAGCATACACCTATATATAATAATAATTGGGACAGTCTCGCATTACCCAATTGGTAATCATATTACCGATACAGTAATATGCTCAATAATTCGGAATCCCGTATAATATTTATAATTGAAAAAAAAATTAATAATAATAACAAGAATAAATGCGCGTGCAATGCAAATAAAATTGTATACGAGAGAGTTTCCCGAAGCATGGTAGGATCCGATAAGAGGCCGGGTTATTCCGAAGCTTAGAGAAGCGGAGGGAGCGAGGGGGATTTGACAACTGAGAAGATAGGCCAGTTGCATCATCATCTGCCGGCAGAGAGAGAGAGAGAGAGAGAGAAAGCGTGCCTTTGTTTGTTGGGCTCGCGCGGCTTATCGCGACGTCGCCGTCGGCCCTCGCGCCTTTGACGCCCTCACGCGTCTGTTAAAGTCGACCTTAGGCTGAGAGGACAGGGAGAGACACAGAGCGAGAGAGAGAGAGAGGTCGTTTGCCCGAGAGACGAGGCTTCTAATCTTGAGAGGATACGACGGGGCTGCGCAGTGTCGCCTCGGGCATCGTTTTGAAATTACAATGGCCCGCTGATGCTCGGCTATATAGTGTTGAACCTACTGCGCGCGCGAGGCTCTGACACACGGCTTCTGCTGGCCCTGCGCGATGATGCTCTTTTCGGGGAAGAGAGAAGCCTGAGCTCGAGATAGAGAGAGAGAGCAAAGCTTGTAAAGCTACCTCGCTTATGTCATGTAAATTGCGCCGGGACGACGATCGAAGCTCCTACACGCGTCGACAGACCCGGAAAAATTCATGATCTTGTGTGTATTACGAGGATTCGAGCCCCGTTTGGTGTGTATGTAAGAAGGAAAGAGTCGATATTGATTGACTGAATTGGCTTTTGAGCTTGCAAGCTAATTTTCTCTATATGCTGGAATGTCGTTGACACGCTAACGAGCTGGATCAGCGTAATGGCGAGTTGAGTACGCATAGGCCACAAATCTCGCAAATCGAGAGATTTCACAGATAGAGAGGGAGGGAGGGAGGCTACATGCCTGGGATATGACTATATACGAGGAGATATGTAGAGAAGAGAGAGATGGAGAGAAACATGAACAAGGCTTCCCGACGGAAAGTACATTTATGCCAGGGATCCTCCGTCGTTACTCTACATATCGGCGCGCTTGCGCGTCAAAGCCGACGGGGGGGGATTAGATAGATCGTCGGCTCATCTCTCTTCCCATTCCCCCCTGATACTCCTCCTCCCTCACCGCTGTGGCTTGATGTAGCTCGACATAGGCCGAGTGACGCTACTAATTCGCGCGTCATCATGATTGAATTATGAAGAGCGAGTGAGAGAGGGCGTTGAGCGACTTTCCATAAGGTCCGACACATCATCGACGTCATCGCTATGGAGAGGGAGACTATGTGACGAGGGGCAGGGGGCAAGAGACTTGGACGTGACGTGAATATGCCGGAGTATATATGACGCGCGTTAGACGCTCGCTTACTTTCCATCCCTCCCCCACCCCCCGCTCCTACAAGCACCTGCGGGTTTTTCCCTCGAGCCAAGTGGCATTATAAGCCGGGCTCGATGGAATTTCATATTCGATTTTCATGGGATTATTGAAATTCGGCCATGCCTCCGCTGTATAAACGAAGGGGCGGGACAAGGCTTCCTTTCGATCGAACACGCGCGCGACCAGGTCGTTTCTAAATCGTTGATTTTCATCGTTTTTTTCGAATATGCGATTGATAAAGAGAAAAAAGGTGTTCGCTCATGGTACACGCGCACCTATACATCGTACCTGATAATAACTCGCGATCGCTGAAGCGGCGAACTCTCGCGTGACCGTGTAACGACAACGTAGCTCCGGCGTCCGCGTTTATCCGCCCCAACGACATACGTAATAGCGTAGAAGTGGAAGGTATGGAACAAGAGAGAGTTTCGACACGACGAGTCTCTCGCTGGCTTCCGAGTGGCCTCCGTTAAATATTTGATCTCGCTTTCATGCTCGCCCCTTTCAATGGGAAGCCGCGCCTCCAGCTTTTGTCTCTTCTCTCTCTCTCATACACCCACGATTCACATGTATAGCGCATATACGCATTGACTGTTTGTTCGCATCTCTCACTCAATATAGCAAGTCGTACACTTCTCGAGAGCTGACGGATTTTTCGACGCATCGCACACCTTTACCTCGTGTGTAACTCTAAACTCTTCTATATCGAGAATAAACTTTTGAATTTGACGAAACGTGGAAAATCTCAGAAATCTAGACAAACCACAGGTCGCATTTATTTTTCACGCTCTATAAAATGCAAAAATTTAATATACCCGCGCGCGCACGCAGTAATCTCGGGGCGGTCAGGCGAACCAGACAGTTTTATATTCATGGCGTTTGCTTAGAGGAGCTCGTAGTACAAGCGCCGAGTCTTTTCATATTTTCAAGCAAAGCAACGTCTCTCTCTCTCTCTCTCCAGAGAGGAGGGAGTGAGGTAGGTCAGACAGGTTTTCAACCGACAATTGTACGCTCGAGCTACGATGTGCTCGGGGCCACTTTAACGATGCTTCCCCTCCCCTCCCCCCAGTCTTCCCTCTACAATTCGCTCTTTCTCCCGCGCGCTCAGCTACTCTCGCGTGTTCTCCCTTTTCAGCTGTAGGATCCCCGCTGGAAAACGCGGCGCTGGCAGAAACGGTATATATGCACATACGTTTTACAAGGATGTGCCTCTGTGTCGCGGGGGAGGGGGGTGGCAAAATGGGCCCCGAGTGCGCGCGTCTCCTTCCTCTCCGAGCATAAAACGATCCCGCGGAGCAACAACGAAACTAACTGAGCCGCGGCTGCCGAAACTACGTATCCCACTCCACCTTGCCACGTAATAGCACAGCGAAACCTTTGAATCACCAGCGGGATAAGTTGGCGGGACTGGAGGAGAATAGCCGATTAACGAAGCTTCGCTAGCTCGGATTTGATATTTCGTCGGATTTTTCTTTTTTATAAATTCGCCATCGCTCTCGAGGGCTTTTCGTGGGAGAAATGTTAGATACGTTAACGCGACATTCGAGAGGATACGCTTTCAATTAGCGCGAAGTACTTAGCTCCTACGCCGAGGCCATCAACGTTTCTTCCTTTTTTTTCTCCTCGCGCGAGAAAGTCCACTCTTGACTCTCGTATGTTCTCGCATTACGTATGAGAGTGATATCCGTTCGCCTTACCATCTAGTGTGTCAGTCTCTTTTCTAACGACGTCTGCCTCTCCTTCGGCCTCAGTAATTTTGTAAAACTGATACTCCTCCGCCTCCTTCTCACCTACCGACTCTTAATATTCTTACTTTTATTTGATCTCGTTCCCTTGGTTAAGAAGTTATCTCGAATCTATTAAAAATTCAATCTTCAAATTGATTTGATAAACTAATTACCCTAGATGCTCTCTAGACTTGAACAAACAAAATTCATAAAAGTCAAACAAATCCTCAAGGATACCAGAGAGGGATAAAGATATCTTTGTTTCCGACGACCGTAGACGAAAACAAAGTTGTCGAGAAAGTATATATACGAGAAAATACGTCGAAGAAGCCGAGTAAAAGTGTTATTCCGGCGTGTTGTACAGCTGCGGAAAAATCCAGCTAGTCGGCGCAATCGAAAAAGTTTCGCGATCCAGCCCCCTCCTATACCCAGCAGGGGCGGCGAGATCCGAGCTCTGCCTCTTCGGAATCCCATTAAGCTATTTCAATATTAAACACATCACGATCAGCCTTTTATTAAATCCTCAGCTAGTCGCGCTGCTCTCGTCCCTTCTCTTACTAAACCGCCAAACGTATATATACACACATCTCCGTGAAAGCACATTTTTCGGATTTTCCGTTTTATCTCCCTCGTCTACGGCTGTCCCGACCCGCCCAATAACACCGTACTCTACCTTCTTTATCCCGTTCAGCCGAAACTTCAAAGCTCCCTCCCTCCCGGCTAAATCTCGATGCGCCTCGAGCTTGCATTTGCCTCGAGAGTGCATTTTCTCCTCGTCGATATTACTCTATTACTTTATTAAAATTTTCGTTATTCCTCGGTTTTGTTAATAATTCATGGCAATTGCTTTAAAAAAAATGTCTGATTATCTATTTTTGCCAATTAGATATTCGTATCGGGTTGGGCTCTGCATTTTTCATCATCGACGCGCTTATAAATACGTAAAATCTCTTAAAACTTTTCGTCGCGAGCTCTCGGGTTATTAAAAAATTGATGCGCCCTGAAAATTTCAAGCACCGAAGACTGTCAATTGTTAATTTCTTTTTTTTTCGCGCCCCAAATTATTCAAAATAACTCATCCCTCTCCGGCGCTAATGCGTTAAAACTTTAAATCCGGGCATATGGGCGAGTTCGATTAAACAAAAATCACAAGGCATTATCCCAATTACAAATAATCCAATAGCTCCTTGAGAAACTCGAAGCTTCGCAACAATTTTTCTAAATCAAGCCATCGTTATCTCCGACGTGAAACGACGAAAAAAAAGGAAAACAAAAAGCCTCGATCTCCCCTACACCTTTGTAATCCAATTAAATCTCTCGTATGGACAAAGAAAGAAAGAAAAAAGCAGCCAAGAACAGCCCTCGCACGTCTCTATATAGGAGAGTAAGCGGCAGCTACACCAGAATCACGTCAGAGTTTCATCGAGCAAACTCGTCTTGGCACGTGTTGGCAATATCCTCTCGTTCGGAGCCAAACTGCAGGCAACTAATTGCCGTTTTGAAGCTCGCGAAGATTGGCGCCCGGCAGAGAGAGAACCCGAGAAAGGAAATGGCGTTTCGAACGACCTGTACACCGGCTGCTGCTGATTTTTCGACGGGCGCAAACAGAAGCGAATGGGACTGCGCGAGGCTTCTTTAAACTACCCGGTCTTTCATCAAAGCTGCGCTTTTAACCGACGTTATATAACGTTTTCATATAAGATGCGAATATTTTTTTGCAGTTATATGCCGGCTAAAGTTTCAAACGCGACGAAGAATATTCGGGGAAAAAAAGGGCTGAAAGTTCTCGTTTATTTTTCAAACGAGAGACTCGCGAACTAAAGTACTTTTTAATTCAAAGGAACTTGCGATTCTACGCGAAGAGTCTGTGCGTGTCACTCAGACTTTTCTTACTTTTCATCACTTTCTTGCTACGTCTATAAATGTCTCTCTTTAAAAAACACTCCCCTCCCCCTGCAAGTCGCTTCTCTCCTACTCTCGTTTTGCAGGTCCCTTTTTCAATACCTTAGATGAACTCTTCTTCCTCTCGCGATGTTTTTCAAGTTTTCAATAAACTTTCATGCGCCTCGACAAAAAAAAGTATCATAATCGCGTAGTATTAGATTTTTCATCGTGTCACTTTCTGAAATGCATAGAATTTATGTCGTGTGGAAAAATTTGTTAATTTCAATAGAATCGTTATGAAAAAAGGAAAACAATAAATACATCAAATTCTCGATACTAATACAACTATAAGCCTGAAAGAACAAACAAGCTTTTTTTGCTCACTTTTAATAAAAATTCATTCCTATTAAAAAGTCCACTTCCTCCACTCCCTCCCCCTAAAAAGCATCAAACGATCCTACCGTAATCCCAAGCAGTCCTTCCCAAGCGGAAAAAGCAATACAGCATAATAAAAGCCGTCCGTAAAGTCAGTCCCTCCAGCAGCATTTTATCACTCGGCACATCCGACGAACTTCTTACCCCGAGGCCTGTTACTTTTCATTAGAAACCTTTTTACCACCTTGCCACATCGGTCCGCCTACTCTCCTTCGGCTCTTACCAGCAGCCCACGGGCTTCTCTTTCTCAGCCGCGAGAGACTCTCCCCTTCCCCAAGCAGCATCTCTCTTCTTTCTCCACGTCGTTTTTCCATCTCTCGCGAGCCTGCCGCAGAGGAATCCGGCACAGTAATTTATCCCTAAGTGATTCACCGGGGCAATTTATCCGTAAATTAGTGCGCGACCCCCCGAAACTTTACAACGAGTTGCCAACTAAAGCGATTTGTAGAAGGCGCATGCGGGGGCGCGAGGCTAAAAACTAAAAGACGGGAAAGACCGCGAGGACAGTTAAAGGGCGGCAGGGAGAGAGAGAGAGAGGATAGCAACAAAAGTTTGTGGACCCTGGGCCCCTATATCTGACCTCCCCCCCCCCCGCTTGTTCCTCTCTCGACTACTAGCGCACCCTATTACTTACGCTTCGAGCGACCACGTTTATTATCACCTTGGGGGGACATGCCAACCTATACCGCCGAAAGTTCGGCCAAGTGCGCTAGCCCCGAGGCGGACTTCTTGTTTCACGACGCTATAGTCTTAGCCGACTTGGCTCTCTGGCGAAACCCTAGAGGATGAGCTTGCGCACTCGGGGAGAGAGAGAGAGAGAGGGGAGGAGAGCAAGGCTATGGTGTGGTTTGGGCCGGCAGGCCGATGCAGAATTCTTGTTGTTTCCTTCGGTGTCGAGCTTGAGCCTCTCGGCCTAGCTTGATTGCTTTCTCTCGATCAACACTGAATTCTGACGCGGACGGTTACGAGGAATGTTGGCGATTGGGGGGGGGGGGGAATTTCTTTTGGTATGCGCCAAACCACCGTGTGGATTATATTGAATAAAATTTGATGACGCGATTGAATTAGAGATAAGACGTTCGACGAGGAGAATGAGAGTTTGCTTAATCAAATGCCTGACGAATGTTTGGATGGCTTCCAAAATTATTATTATCAGTACAATCTCCATTGTCTTCGTCATGCTTCTTATTGGGCTCTTGAATTTCTCAAATACTCTGAATATTGATTGTACGTCACGTTGCACCGACTGACTTTATTTTAAATTATTATGCAAATGTTTATCGAATAATTCAATGTTGCATAACGTTATTACACGGATAGTGCATTAAATATAACTTTATCTTGTTTCAGGTAAGTTTATTAACGTTCGAAGCTTCAAAACTACGCTGGGTAATGTATTAATAATTCTGCTATCTAAAATCAATTCGCAAGCTGGAAAATTCAGAGAATAATCCTTACGAATTAAAGTTGCGATGAACAATTAAATACAAAATTGCATCTAACGCAACCGTATACGATTAGTTTGCGACGTAAACTCCAGCTGTAAATTACGGCCAAAGACAAAAGAATTTAGCGGTCCCGGCAAAAGTTTCGCAACAATGGCAAAGATCGATAAGTCACTTCGGAGCGTTTCGTTAAAAAATTGCCCCCTGGAGAGTAATAGTAATATCCACAGCGGCGCATGACCCCCCCCCCTTCCACTACCTCGTATTTGCGATCATGTTTCAGATGTCACGCGCTGAAACACAATTGTAATTCGAAGCGGATAACATCTTCATTCGAACGAACATTGTGCATAAAGCAAAAATGTGCTCATATGCGAAAGAGAGAAAGAGAAGGGCCACTGGTTAAATCGGAAAAACGTCAATTTCGTAGACACCGAGTCAATTGTGTACGGTATTATGTTACAGCAAAATCATGAAATTCCTCGGCTGCGAAATGGGGGAATATAAATCGAAAAATTCGAGCGTACATAACGCGTCCGAGGTCTCTTTAAAAAACGTGATAACTAGACGATTCAATTCCGATAACAAATAAGCCATTGAACGAGACCAAAAATCAACGCGTGTCACTTGTTTTTATAAACCAAATAAAAAAAATACACAAGATTCATAGACACGCACAAATCGATTAAATGCCCGCGTGAAATGTAATAACACCTAACTCGACCAAAAGACATTCCACATTCGTCGGTCGACCGAGCCGCGGGGTCTGATATCGCGCAAGCTCGACAAAGCTCAAATGCGCGAGAGAGAGAGAGAGAGAGAGAGAGAGAGAGAGAGAGAAACAAGAAAAATAAAAAAAAGAGAGTGAAATAGAAGAGAAAGAAAAAGGAGGGGGGGAAAAAGCCGAGCACGTCCGCGCGCTGGGCTTACAGGAAATAATTCTCCCTCCGAGCGAAAGTAATTACAACAGCTGGGATGTATGGGGTGGCAGAGGAGAGAAAGAGAATGCTATAGCCCGATGCAAAATCGATACGCAGCAGCAGCGAGCGGGCGGCGGTGTAAGAGAGGGAGATCGGATGATATCGAGTGTTGGCGTCCAGGTAATGCAAATATTTTGGCGCCCCGTGTAGCAGCAGCCACCCTCGCATATTGCGAGAGAGGGAGAAAGAAAAGCCACATGGGAGCGCGAGCTCTTTCGGCTCGTATATACCTTTACAGCAGCGCGTGGCGAGCGTGGAAAAACAAAAGAGAAAATAAAATAAAAATACACCGCGTGAAAGATGCGACTCTCGGCTTTTTCAATCTCTGTATATACGCTGCTGTACTGCTCTGTCTGCCTATGGGGGTATCGGCCGGAAAAAGTCGGGGATTAAAATTATGAACCGAGTTTATAGTGCCATTATCTATACGAGAATAATACAGCTTGTGTTTCGGGCGCATTCAAATTTTTTTTATTTCGATAGATAGAGCAATATTACATCGAGAAATACAATTATCATTAAATTGTACAACTCGCTCTCGTTGCTCTACCTTAGCTTGGCGATTCTTGTCGATAGCTTTATAACCGTAACGAAATGAAACGTACAGAAGGCGAACTAGCGTATTTCGCATTTTCACGAAAAAGCTCGATTTTTCAAATTGGACACTCGCCGGGGGGGGGGGGGGGATATGGGCAACACGCGGACGGGCGCTCGGCATTTTCATTTGGACAGGGTATCAGGAAGGCAGGCCAAGCGAGTCCATCGCAACGTATAGGCGCTATATAGCCTAGGGATAGTATCGGCAGTGCGTCGTATATACCCGTCGATATTGCTCATCAGCGAGATCGGACCGAGCTATCCTTCAATGTCCAAAGCTTGCTGGATCAATTCTGCTGTTCGACTGCCGGGCACGTATATATACCGACCCTCTCCCGCGCGCACCAATCATCGCCGATGTATGCAAGCAAATTTTTCTAGGGAATCGGAAAATATTTGTATGGAGTGAAAACTTGCCGCTCGGGGAGGTAAGGATATTCTTCAAGTCTTGGACGGCCATACGCTCGCAAGAGGTAGGAAGTTGCTACAACGAGATGCCGGGGCGAGGAATAAAGTTGCGAATTTGTTTGCGTTGTCGAGGGGCCCGACTGGTCGTTCGTGCGAGCGTACGTGTTATTCCAGCGAGTTGAAAAAATAATTTTACGGGTTTTTCCGCGCCCGTGAGAAGTAACTTTTCATTTCAATAATCGCTCGCTAAAACCGTTGCCTTTTTCAACCGAAAGAAAAACGAGAAACGCGAAAAAAGATAAGCGAAAAAGGGAAAATAATTCGGGAGATTTTTTCTCGTTTCAAGAAAGAGCTAAGCAAAACCGCGGCTAAAGAAAACGTAAGATATAATAACGTTATAAGCGTATACGCGCGCCGTGCCGTGGGGGCGGAGGAGGGAGGAAATTGAGGCTTTATCTTCGGCTGGCACTGCATCCGCAATTTCTGTTGCGCGCACGCATATTCCGGGAACTGCGCGAAGTCTAATTCGCGGCGAAGTGGAAGCTTTTCTTTACCACCACCGAGCTTATATCTATATGTCTATATTCGCACACCGAGCTAGCTAGTCGAGGAGGGAAAAAGTGAAAAAATAAAAAATAAGAGAGGAAAAAAGAAACGACGGTGGGAAAAGGGTATACGGCGAGATAAGTGCGAGCGAAGAAGCGGAAGCGAGAGAGAGAGAGAGGTGAAATATAACGAGAGAATTGAGGCGAGCTGAAAAATAAAGGAAAAAGAATAAGGGAGGAGGAGCGCGCAAGTAAGCTGCCGAGAGACGAGAGCCCCCGCGCGCGCTCTGGAGGGGCTAGAAATGGTAAAACAATGAGAAAATTATTTCCTAATTAATGCTGCAGAAGTCGTATACTAATATTTAAACTTCGCCTGTACCGAAAATTTTCCCAGATGTTATATAGGTATTCCAGTGACTTAAATGCGGAGAGAGAGAGAGCTTCGGTGCATTATACCACTTGATTTTTTTATATATTTTTTATTTTTCCGAAAATTGCCCGCTTTTATTCGCTCGGCTAACAAATGTTTTCGGGGAGGGGGCTTAAATTCAAGCAATCATTTGCAAACGCGCGCGGCTCTCGTTATTATGGCGTTTTTTTTTTTGAGAAAATACATGTATACACGCTTTACGAGAGGGCGTTAAAGTCCGTTTAGCGGAAAAACAGCATATTAAATTAGAGCTGCATAATCGTTGTGGTAAAACCTCCCGATAAAATATTTCATCGCTTTACAACACGCTTTCGCGATGTCACAATAACAACAACAACGAGAAAAATCCTACGTTTGTTTTCCCGGCGTCTATTTAAATTTTCAAACAAATCCCATCGAAAAAATCCTTTACCCCACGAAAATATAGATGCCCAACAGCCCCGAACGACGACGACTACTACTTTCTAAACGCAATCCACCTTCGCACATAAAACCATCGTGTGCACTGTCCCACAAACGTTCGCCTCGGTCTGGAGTGGACGGTTAAGGCTTTCGTCCGAGGGAGATCTATATATGATTGTTAGCGCCCCCGGAGTAGAGCCATAAGCACAGGGAGCACTAGCGCAGTACAGCCCTCGCCTCCCCACTAGTCCACACACATCATCGTACGCCTGGATCTCTTGTTCTCGGAGGTACACTCGCTCGTACGAGAGAGAGAGAGAGAGAGAGAGAGAGAGAGAGAGAGAGAGAGAGCCAAGCTGAACGACGTGTACACACGGCAGGGCTGCTTTCTATACGAGCCTGCGAGGAACTTGACCGTACGGTCTTCATTGCTTCGGCGAAGGGCTTGGGAATTCAATTTCCGCTGCACTTTCATGATCAACCTTTCCGATTCGATTGGAAGGTCTGAAGGGGGTAGGGCTGTTATACGTGCCTCGGTTTGCCTGCGTCTTCGTGGCCGCGTTTGTTTGGAAAACAAGAGTTTAGCCGAGAGCCGAAAAATGTTTAGGCTATAGCTTTTAACTTTGTTTATTCTAAATTACGAATCAACAAAAATAAGGATTATAATTGCGCACAGGCTTGTTTTTCTCGTTTTGTTCGAATATTCGAGACGACTTGAAAGGTAAAAAAAGGAATATATACATGCCTGAAATACGATGGTAATTTTTGTTCTCGAATTTCTTCTTCTTCTTTTTTTTGCACTGTCTTTTCTTAAAATTAATTTATTCCTTTGAAAAAGCGACCCACTGGAAAGATAGTCATTACCGAGATATTGCAAGAGCCCTGCGTTTTATAAAATAATGCCACTCCAAATCTTCTTATCTTTTTCGACTTTGTTCGAGAGAGGCGTCCTTTTAAGGTAAGCCTTTGAAATATTAAAGTGGAATTTCAAATTGAATACAAAATTACAGATATCTGGATGAAAAAAAAGAGAGTGAGAGAGAGAGAGAGAGAGAGAGAGAATGGAAAATGATGAACGCTGTTATGGTCGCGTGATAAAACTACCAAAAAATAACATGCAATTGTGTAATAATACAAAAAAATGATTTGAAAAATGTTCGGTGAAACGAACGATAGCGCCGCTTGTAATTACAGCTTTACAAGTAAAAATTAATTTTTATCAATTGCACTCAATTGTCACGAGTAATCACTCGAGTTGAATCGAACAATTGAAATTAATGGAAAATAAACCAAATAGTTCTCGGAAGCCAAGAAAATCAAGCAAACTTAATGCAATTAAGTTCTCCCGCGGCAACGAACCTTGTAAACTCCATTATTAACAAACAAATCCGATTGAAAAATGTTCCCTGCGAAAATTAATTCCAAACCCAGTGGAGGGGGGGGGGGAGGCGGGGCGTCGCGAAGAAATAAAGAGTCAACCAGAAACGATCTTAGGAGCTCGTGGTCAAATTCGAGAGATCGCATAATGGAACCGCCGCAATCTCGGCAACGTAGACCACCGCACTACCTCCCATTGTCATACCGAGAGTCGTAACGAGGGAGAGAGAGAGCAGTAGGGTATTCTCCAAGCCGTATACGAACTTACTTCAAAGCGATTACCGCCAAGGAGTAGTCCGTATAGTAGGTAGTAGTAGTCATCGCGCCTTAGGGCAAGAGCCTGGGCGTTTTATTATCGAGCGCCGATCGCTCGCACGTACCAGGCGCGCATCGATCGGCCATTCGGCGCGGCTGTTCCAGAAAGCCCCCTGCTGTACATTGAAAGCTCGACTTGCCTATCGAGCAGCCGATGCCTAAGCCCATGCAATTTGCCTTCGACCCTACTACACAGCGTCTTTCATACCTACCCCCCCCCCTTAACCTCCCTCCTCCCGCTTCTATTGAGGTATTATACGCCTTGAATTCGAAGAGAAAGCTCTCTCTCTCCGACGAGCCTGGTGATGCTTGATATATACCAGCCTTCTGATCGCTCCGTTGCAGCTTTACTCTACTTTGCTAAAGCTCCCCACCTGAAATTACGCTTTAACTGTAGATACACGTACACAGAAGCTATTTAATGCGCACCGATAGTATTCAAAGGTATTCGAATACAAATAACTAGTATAAACACCAATGTTATAACGTTAATGTATATCAAATTATAACGTCTAAAAGTTTCGTTGATTATCGAAAATCGTTCTATTATGCGCATAAACAGTGGCGGTATTGACTTATCATAATCTACGTTGTATTATTTTGAACAAAAACGTAATTAATAAATTATAACGAGAAAATTTATTCAGCTGACAATTTGTTACTATGCAACAATTGCACGTTACGTTTATATCACAGTAATGAATCTATCAATTGTTTAAGAACTATACGCGCTTCTGGGCGAGCACAATTGTTCTAATTAATAGAGCGATCGATCGATCAACATTGATTAGAATTAATAAGAGGCCTTGCACCGAATTAATTGCAAATTCCAATAGAAACGGGATCTTAATCGAGAAGCGTTAAATTAGTAAACGGCGCAAAATACTTGAATATTTTTTTTTTTGCCCCTCCCACGTTATAAAGCGTCGGAGAGTATACATTTATTGTTTTTACGATGCACATCCATCAATCGCATTTTAAAAGATATATTTAATCATGCCGCTGCGTATCGAAATAAATCTTCGACTAAAATCCGTCGTAAAAAAATATGCTCATCCGATATAATGTTTCAGAGGCGCATAAATAATTAATAAATATGTGTATAGCGTTGGGGGAGCGAGTAAGCTTCGTAATAAAGCTGAAATTTTGATGTTATTAAATATTGCCCCGGTCAACTCTTTCAAATTCAAATGACATTTTAAAGTTTAATTGAAACATCTCTCTCCCCTCCCCCCAAAGTAGCGGACTATACTCTCTGGCTATAACGGGCTGTATAGACTTCGCGACCGCAACTTTAAAATTTTATATATTTATTCATGCGGTAAATCAAAAGTTCGCCGTACAAAATGTTTTCTCGAAATATCATCTAAAATTGCAATTTTCATTTACACGCGCCGCGACGGCCGTTATTATCCCCAACCCTGACATTATTCGTTTCGCATTTCTAAGTGACTTACAGGAAGATTTGTCGCTTTAATGAAAAAAAAAGAAAAATACACTGGACGGAAGAACAAAAACGCAATAAATCGTCCGAGTCCGACAATTTTAATTAAAATTATACGATGAAAAAAAAACAAAAAAAAACATTTAATTTGACCATTCTAGAGGGAAAATAAGGACGCGCATAAATAAGCTCTTTGTGCGCCGAAGTGATTTTTAATTTACAAAACAGCGTCGCCCTGTTAAATAAACGGCGGGAGGAAGAAGGCGAGAGAGAGAGAGAGAGAGAGAGAGGGAGAGGGAGAAGAAAAAAAGCCGGTACACCGGTACGAAAGGCACGGCGGCAGCGAGGCGCATAAATATTTGCGAAGCAAACGTTTATTCGTAACCAGGCGATGCTTCTCCGATTCTAATTGCCCTCTCGATCGCCTCTTATCTATAGCCCGCTATAGCCATAAGGAAAGAAGCACGTGGGGACATGAAGCATATCGAGAGCTTAATGGAAATGTACGACGTTGCTCTCTCCCTCGCTCTATAGCGGAAGAGAGGAAAAAAAAATCAATCCCGACGAGGCGGCGCGTTTCATGGCCAGATTCGCAGCCCGTAAATATCAGGCGCGTCCGTATGTATGAGCGAGGGCTAAAGCTAAAATTAGGTTTTATGGGGAGGGGGGGGGGCGAGTCGGAGCTATTGGGTTTCGCGACGATCCTGATATATAGTGCCTATACGACAATAGCCTCTCCGGGACTTGTCGCCTCTGCCGACAAACCAATCAGTGCGCGGGCAAGGGTGTCTGCGCGGGGGGGAGGGAAGGCTTGACTATCGCGTCGCGACGGTCCAGCCGTCGGTGCTTTGTTCCTCCGAGATTGACGTTATTCTTCTGGAATATATCGATCTTCCTTCCCTTATTTTTTTTTCTCTTTTCAAAATAGGGGATGCCGGCAGCACCGGACTGATCCATAATAGACACAAGCTTTAAATTCACAATCTCCCCCTACGACGCTTGACGTAAAATCAAAATTTCAACACGTCTATTCACTATAAACCCCTGCTCCTAAAATTTTGTCAACGTAGTCTCAAAAAAAAAAAAGTTTGCCGCGCGATCGATTGAAAAAAAAAGCCAAGGGGTAAGGAAAAAAAAGAGTCTCGGCGAGCGCGTGAAAAATGAAAAACCAGCTTCATTAGCGGGCAAAACCAACAAGTTGTGTGTCAAGCACGGATGCTCAAGGCAACACAGCAGCGAGAGCTGGGTGCATACACGTGTGTGGAGCAAGTGTAGGGGGGCGGGGGCGAGAGAGGCTGGCCGTTAATCCCGTGCTAGATCAGCCGTGGGTAAACTCGAGGGAGAAACACGGCTGGGGAAGAGTAGGGATCATCCGGCTGTTTGCGAAAGGCGTTCAGGCCGATAATGAATTTCGGCCGATCGATGCGGTTGCATCGGCGCGCTAACAAGCTCGATCTCTCCCTCTTGCGCGCGGGGCTCCCTATATCGTTACGATCGCCGCTATATATACGCGCGTCTTTGTGTGGCAAACGAAGCGCGCGTGGCTGGCGCGTTAGACCGGCCTATTGCACATTGACCGCTAAGTAGTTTACGCGGCTGCTGGGCTTTCCAGTTTCCCCACCGACGCATCTATCTCCATCTCTTCGCGCGCCCAGTTGGATTCGAGAGAGAGAGAGGAAACTGCTCGCGAAACTGCCAGAGCCCAACGGTTATTATTGTCGTTTGTGTTGTATACCGGTGGCTACGATGCAGCAACGAACGAGTCTCTCGAGAGGATGCCCGAGGGCCTAATTGACATTGGATTATCACCGTTCGTTACGGTGGAGAGGTTAGGTTGGTTTTTTGGAGCTAGATTTATCCTCTTTTTATTTTTCGTTGTCTTCACCCGTACAACAAGATAAAAGTGTGTACCTAAATCGTAATTAGGGGAGTGCGGGGCGTAAGCGGGCATAACTCAAATCAAAATTCATACAAACACAAGCATGGCTAATGCATTGACAATAAATTCATAATATACAAAAATCAATAAAAACAATAAAATAAGCTCACGGCTGACGAGAATCGCCGGTTGTCCTTTTGGCTGTGTTGTATCCACGACAGGCAGCTCACCGCGCCGCAGCTCGCTGCTGTTTAACCTCTTCATCCATTAAAAAGTAAAAGCTCCGAATCGATAGCCGACGCCGAGTCTATATTGCCTCGGCAATTATTGCAAACCTCCCCCCTCTGCAGAGAGACACATACCGTCTGCGAATGCGAATGATGGAAAACTGCGCGCGTAACGGCCAACGAGTGTTTCACGGAATAAAAGAAAAAAACCGTTATCGCAAGCTGCGGGGGAGGTGCGCGCGCTCTTATTTCGTATCCAGCGCCGCCGCCGCGCGCGCAGCGATCGATCCCTGGACGAACTGCTGCGCGCGCACTAACGAAAAGTCCCTAGCGCTAGTAGCGCTAGTCCTCCCTCCTCCGACCCCGCCCCTGCTCCACAAAACGCAGCCGACTATTTTGTTGGCATCCGCTGGCTCTTTGGTTTTCTGCTCTGCGTAATTGTGTATATTATTTTCTCGAAAAGCTCGCAAGTACACTTTCTTAGCCACGGCGGAACGTATACGTGTTTTGTCATTGTTCATTTAGTCGAATGGTGACGCAAGTACGCGAATGCATGGTGGCGGTAAGGGCCGTTTACACAAGCAAAACTCCGTTCTAAACACACAGGTTATGTTTACTTCCGAAAGTGCTGAGGAGAGAACACTTTTTCTTTAATACAAGCTTCAATGGCTAGCAATTCTAAGGATCTCCTAGAGTTTGCGAAGTTGCAACACAACCAACGTGTTCAGAGCCTTGCGCTCGCTAATAAAACGTCCGATAGGGTTCAAAACTTCATATTCGCCAGTAAGATGAAAAGTAAGGCCCAAAGCATTATAGTATCTAGTAAAACAATAGATAAGATCAAGAGTAAAGCTATTCTGGCTAAATCTCTGCCCTCGACTCAAATGGCTTCTGGTTCTATTATTAGAATTGTTCCCAAGTTTAAAAAAGATGCTCCAGTAAAAGAAGAAAACGTAACTTTCAAGTCTTCATCTACAAAGTCACAGAATATTTATTCGGCAAGCACTTCATCAGGTAATAAAAGTTTTTTAATGTTCATAAATTATTAAAAAACAATACTTGTAATTTGCTGTTGATAAAATGATTTTAGAACTTCCTACACTCGAAAAGTTTGAAGTCTGTTCCAATAATTCAGATGATAATTATGAATTGTTTGAAGAAGCAAGTAATGATTCAACAAATGAAAGATCTCCAGTTAAAGATAAACAGGATGCAAAGAGAAATATCAATATTCTAAAAAGAAGTTTGAGTAATACATTTTTAATTTAATAATTAAAGTATTAAATAATAGTTCAGATGGTTAAATTAATTGTTTTTACAGGTACAGTTGATTCACACAGCACAATTTCACTTCCACAAAATAAAATTAGAAAAGCTCATGGCAAACAATGTTGTCGTAAGTAGTAGACAATTATAATATGGTTTTAACATTAATATTAGTAGAATAATAAAAAATTATGTTCTAGCATGTTGTAGGGAAACACTTGAAACTATTTTACAACAGCAACAAGAGATATTAAGACTTCTTAAGGATCCAAAACATAGTACCCTGGAAACTTCGTTGAGTAATAAATTAGATCTTCTACCACAAATGCCTTTCAATGATGTAAATGACTTCTTAGATTTTGATGAATCTATGGCGAATGAAAATGTGCAACACCAATTTGTAAGTATTTAAATTTTCAAAACATATTTATCTTGATTTACTTAGAATATTTGTTACAGATAACAAAAATAAAAAGATTATTAGTATCCACTGAACAAAAGTCGATAGCAAATATCATGTCATCCATTTTTACAAATGAACTTTGCAAAAGTATTTCCTGGATAGGAGTAAAAGATACTATTCCATTTGGAACGTCTAATATAGTTAACCCTATCGTTGGTAAGCTTACATAATTAAAATATACTACACATTGTTAATTTAATTTTTTAATCAAAATCACAATTGTTTACAGAACTTCTACAAACACATCATCAAATTAACATTGACGTGATAAAAAGTCGCCTTGCCGAGTGGCTTCGAAGATGTGGCGATCGAATTAACAACGAAGAAAAGAGAAGGCAAAAAAGATTGTCGCAAGGATATCCAACTGTAAGTTTCAAAAAAGAAAGTTCTAAGGACAGCGTATTAAAAGTTGACAAGTGATGTATTATGTACAAACGAAAAGTATACACACACACATGAGAAATTTTTTACAATGTATTACAATTAGCTCTTAAAAAATTAAATTAGGACGTGCATATTTTTTTAAGAATAATCTATGTAAAATTGAAAACTATTTTTATGTTTAACCACGTCGAATTGTAAATTATTATACGAAAATATAGAGAATGCGTTAACGTAGCACCGTCTTTATTTACTATTTACCTATACTCAAACTATTTTACACCTTACTCAACCTAATTACTTTGATCCAGGCATTAGAAAAAAAATATAAAATTTTAATTTTTAACTCGCATCACCTATTACAAGGCGCGAGAATTGAAACGCCTTTGCTATCGGATCAGCTTAAGCACACAGTTCTCCATCATATTTTATTCCCGTGCTCTTTAGAATCCTCGAGTCTCTTCTTCACGTCTCCCAAAGTCGTCCGTCACTTTGGAGCCTCTGTTTGTCTTTAAGAAATTTCCTCTGCCTCTCTCAGCTGGCATCCCTCCGGAATTTAAATGCAATTAAACTTTCCAGCGACTAAAAGATCGACAAGTGCCAAACGCCTCTATTTGACCTAAGGTATAATTTATTCGACAGCAGTTAACCGACTTCCTAAATCAGAGCAAATTGTTTGCAAAGCCTCGACAAAAATTTCAATAATTGCGATTTTTCGTAATTAAAATTGAAACAATTCCAGCCCAGTAAACTGTATAATCCCCCGTATTTAGAGTCGTCGTGTCAGAAGCAGCCTATATAATTTTCAGCACGTCCCCGGCAGTCGCAAGTACACAGCAGTCGGCTAAAAGTCTTGAGACTCCTCGGAAGAAGAAGTTGTGTTCGCCGCGGTAGGTCACGTAGACACGTGGCCGAAAGTACCGTAAAAAAGTAGAATCCACGCGATGAGTTAAAATGCATAAACTCGCGAAACGCATATATTATGTATCTGCAAAATCCGTAATGCTGATATAATCCATTTTCGAAAAAATCCACGTCCCGTAGGTTTTTACAAAGATACACGCTTTTCGCATTACTCGTATAATATGAAAAACAAAAGAGAAAATGACGTACGAGAAAAACGAGAGCGGAAAGCACATACATCTCGTACCGCTGTGCACACGTATAATATTGGAAAAACAGGAAATTAAAAAAGAAAGCAGCACACAATATACCAAATACGATATACACTTTCGACATTAGGCAGGCACCCCCAAGCGATTATCAGATTCTCCGCTTAAAAACACTTGCCAGACACATCGAACAAAAAAAAAAGGAGAGTAATGGAGAGAGATTCGGCAAAAAATAAGAAAGTTTCAGGTCGGCGGAGTTGTGATCGGGTCCCAGGAGAGAGGGAGGGGAGTTGGCCGGCGGTGGCCCGGAAATGAAGGTAATAATTCGCCGAGTCCCAGTTCCTCTCCTCGCTCATACACAATTCCCTGGGCTGTGGCGCGGATGCCGGAGGAGGAGGGCGATAGCACTAACGATCCGGCGCGTTAATAAACGACGTCTACGCTCTCTTCTCTCCTCGGGGGGATGCGTATACCGCGCGCCTATCGCTTGCTGACTCTGAAGTAGCTCAGGGCTCGGCAGAGGCAGGAGATACGAGGACAGGCTGGGGGTGGAGGTGAAAAAAAAAGAGTTGTAGTTTTGCGGAATAATTAAGAGCGAGCGCGAACGCTTGGCCCTCGCGACTCCTCTTTCAAATGTTAATTGCCCGTAATGAGAGGATAAGCAAGCCTTAACTTTTCACCTCTTTCTCTCTCGTTCTCTTTTTCTTTTTTTTTTTTTTTTTTTTTTTTTTTTTTTTTTTTTGTTTTTTTTTTATTTTTTGCTCTTTCTTTTTTTTTGTTTTCCGAGGGTAATTGCGCTCGCGAAAATTTTTTTTATTTTTTTGGATCGTTAAGACGCGCGAATTTTTTTAACAATTTCGTTTTTTTTGCTCTTATCGTCTAGCAATGAAACATTTTATTTTGCAAAAATTTTTCACGCGGATATTTAAATTGCTGGCATTACAAACCAGCTGATGAAAGCAGTTGCCTGTACATAATTATCCCCGTTTCTGCTTATACACGTACAAGGGTCGATAAATTTTCAGTAAAGAGACTCGGCGCCTACTTTGTAATTAATAACGTTTCATATTTATTATTCGCCGTAGCCAACAATGCTCTCTCTCTCACTCTCTCCTTCATTTAATTTAATGCGTCGCATTTATTTTATTAGTGCTATACATTCTGACCCGGCTACCCTATCTCCCCCTCCCCCCCCCTTTCTACGGAAAACGCGGACGTATTTATGTTGTGCCGGGCAATAAATTAAAAGAAAATATGCTACATTGCCATTTGTGCCTTTTTAAATTCACCAAAAACTCCCCACGTTATTTTGATGACACGTTTTTTCATTTACCGCCGAAACGAATTGCATCCTCGTATCATTATTATACCAATACGTCATTTACCGAACTTCATTTTGCAAAAAGAAAAAATATGTTAAAAATCATTTGTATCGGGAAAATTGAAAAGAAAAAAAATTAACCGACATAATATCCAAGTTAAAAAACTATCAACATCAACAACCGAAAACAATCAACGCGTGCTGTTTGCTCCGTTTTCTCATTTAAAATGAAGAGCGTGAAAAAGCGCGCAGAGGCTCGCTGTACAGCACTTTTCGTCGAACACAAAGTAAATATTGCATCAGGCAGCTCTTCGCCGGCAAACTCGAAACTGTTAAAACAACATCGATCACACACTCGCTTGGCCCCCTGATAAATCGCTTTTATCCGAGCACGAAAGTTCGACTCGGAGCCGGAGCTTTTACCCGTTCGAAAGTTGCCGCTTAAAAGGATGTAAAAAGTGCATCGGACGAGATAAAGAAAGAGACCGGTATACACACTTGCAATTGGCGCCGGACTGCTCTTCCTGCATTTCGTATACGATGTTGGCCGTGTGCGCTAAAAAAGAACAAAAAAGAGAAACAAGACCAAAGACCGGATGAATACGTAAAAAGTGCAGCGGTCGAATTTTACTCAAAGTTACAATTCTTCGGAATAAACCTATATATTTATGAATTTTCGATAAAAGTTTTTTTTTCGCTAAAAGGTACCCCCAGCTTAATTCGAAAAGAGCGGTGCGATTGAGAGTGGATTATCGAGCGCTAAAAAGCTGCAAGTGCACTTACACTGCTAGCGGATGACTGACCCTCCTACAAAGGTCAAAGAGGTCCGTTTTAATTGTGCGCACGTGCCACACGCTATATGTGAAAAATAACGAAATCAACCACCGCAGTGCAAAGACAATCTTGAAGCTATGTGCAATTGTAGCTTTATTTTCAAAATAAAAAAATATAGTTGATTAAATTATAAAGAAAAGGTTAATCAATAAGCTCGCGTAAAAAGCTTTAAGGATCAAACATAGAAAAAAAAGGGTCGAAATCAATAAAGACCGCAAGGGAATTGCTTTTCTCGCGGCCGAGTCTCGGCCGATAATCGTTTGAAACCGTCGATTAGCACCGAAAGACAGAGAGAGAGAGCGTGAGGATCATCAGGCGGGAGAGTGTGTACATCGCACGCAAGCTCTCTCGCGCGCCAAGCCGGCATTAATGAAGCCGAGGGCAAACGGCAAGCGCGCCTCGCCGTATAATTTCGGCGGCCTACCCCGGCGAATCGCTTGCAAATTACACCGGCTATACCCCTTTAATCCCCCCCACCCCTCCTGCTTTGCCCTCGTTTTACTTTTTTTACCTTTCTTTCTTTCAATTTCCCCGAGCTTTTTATTTTCCCAAGCGCGTCCGCGCTGCGGTTTTAGCTTTTGTTTTATTCGCTCGAGGGAGAGAGAGGAATTTTCGCGCGCCATTTAATATCGCCCCTCTGGTCGACCGCAATGGCCGTTTTTTTTTCATATTTTACCAAGCTTCCTTTTTTTTTGTTTGGTCCGCGCCTGGCTTTTGGTGCGGCCAAAGCGTATACCGGCTAATTTATATTCGTCTGGCGTGCCTTAGCCCAGTGCGCTGTAAACATTTAGCTTTATTTCGGGTTATATCTGGGAGAGCGAGCTTGTTTACGCGCGCGGAGGAGGTATCTGATAGGGCGTGCGTTATTTTTCATCAATTTCCCTGGATTTTGGATTGCAGCCTGGAATATCGCGTCGGAATCAGGGATGGCCGGCTCATGAATTTTTCACGGATATTTACTTCGTTTATTTATTTATTTATTTTTCTTTAATTTTCAAGGAGAATCGGTGATATCGTATAATAATATCGTTATATCCACCCCTTTCGTTCGAAGCAAATATACAAATTAAATGAACAGTAAACAGAAATATCTCGATTCAACAATCCTTCTTTTTCCGAATTATACAACTTACGACAGAGTCAGGCCCGCGGATAGGCAAGCTTTAAATCGCAACGCGGCCTCTCAAATAAACATCGTCCTCCTCGTCGCAGATATGAAATTCAAATCGGGAGAGAGCGTGGAAGCCGTCTCAACTTTGCCGAAAAATCCTTGCATCTCTCTCTCTCTCTCGGCTACCGGTAGAAAATTCAGCTGCGGGAAAAAGGAATTTCCCGCATACACGCAAGCGAGAGAGACTCGCTTGTTCCGCGTCCGGCCCTGCTGATATTATGAAAGTTTGGCCAGAGACGCGTGCACGTGAGCGCCGTATCAAGCGCGCCAAATTGAACTTTCCCGCGCGCGCGGCCCAGCTTAAGCCTGGGCTTTCCCGAGGATACGCGTCTGTCGAGTCCTCGTGCCGAAGCTTCTCTCTTCCGTATGTACATACCATACACATGATTGCTCGTTATATATTGAGACGCAATCGTATAGGGGACTTGTTTCGCCAATCTCAATAAGTTATTCCTTTTTCGAATACTAAGCACGCACCTGTATTTCATTTAGTATCATTTACCGTATTTGTTTTGTAAATCGTCGATATTTAGTTTCCGTTAAAAAAGACAACCGAACTCGCCAGAGCAAAGACGCATTTCATCGCGGCATAGTGAGAAATCTCTGGATGCGATGGGAAACTTTGCAAAATAAGCATTGGCTGTTAAGAAGTGGAGGTATAGCGAGCAGGCAGCGATCCCAAATGTGGCCGGACGACCGGCGCGAAATTCAAAAATTGAAAAAATTTTAAAATAAATTTTGGTTTAAAAAATTTAGTTTTTTAATGA